>JASVEL010013689.1:600000-822346 GCA_032618575.1 Nicotiana noctiflora | reverse complement strand
ATCAAAGATTTTTTAAAGTTCAAGCCTAGGGTGAAAACCCCCCGTTAAATACCCCAAATTCCTCCATTTTCATGAGAAACTTGCATAATATTATCAATAACAATCATAAGATGAGTCCATAGTTGATTACCTGATGATTTCCCTTGAGTTTCTCTTCAAAATCGCCCAAATCGCCTCTAAAGCCGAGACCCAAATGTGTGGAATGTTTTTGAAATTTTCTAACTTCTAATACAATTAACTCTCTGCGATTTTCGCTTCTGCGGATAAAATTCCGCTCATGCGAGCCCGTATCCACGTCTACCTGGTCGCTTCTGCGATTCCAGGCCTAGCCGCCAGTTCCGCTTCTACGAACATAGGACTGCTTCCGCGCGTCCACTTCCGCGAAAACATAACCGCTCCCGCGGAGACTTTCGCCTCTGCGCTCCAGAGTCCGCTCCTGCGGACTCGCCCAGGCGATCAAGAATCCACTTCTGCGGACTTTCCCCTTACGCATCAAGTCCACTTCTGCGGTCACTCTCTCGCACCAGCGACGCCACCTCAGTGGACATGGTGCCGCTTCTGCGAAGCTAAGCGCTCCTACGCCCCATCGTCTGCCCCGGCGGACTCGCTCCTGCGCTCCCATTTTCGCAGGAGGGAAAACAACAGAACCAGCAACACAATCTGCAATTCTTCCATATTTTCTCCCGTTTAACCCTCCGAAAACACCCCGAGGCCCCCGGGACCTCTTCCAAACACGCCAACATATCCTAATACCTTATTCGAACTTGTTCAAATCCTCAAAACACGTCTAACAACATCAGAACCCATAATTCACATCGAATTCAAGCCTAAATTCCTTAAAACTTTACGAATTACACATTCGATCTAAAACCCGACCTAACGACGTTTGAATGACCTGAACATTTGCGGACATATCCAAAATCACATAACGAAACTACAGAAATTGTCGGAATTCCATTCCGACCCCCGGATCAAAAAACTCACCTATCGATCAGATTCGCCAAAATTTCAAACTTCGACATTTCAAGCCAATTTGAGCTCCAGACCTCCAAAATACATTCCGAACGCGCTCCCAACCCCGAAATCACCTAACGGGGCAAATGGAACCACCGGATTTCCGTCCCGATGTCGTCTTAACACTATTCCGACTACGAACAATTTTTAAACTATAAAGCTTCTATTTAGGGACTTAGTGTCCCAAACACTCCGAATTCCAGAACCGACCTTCCCGGCAAACCACAATAGCAGAAATGAACTTAGGGGAACAATTAAATTGGGGATTGGGGCATAATTTTCTAAAACGACCGGCCGGGTCGTTACATCTTCCCACACTTAAAAGATTCGTTCGTCCTCGAACGAGCATAGAAAACATACCTGGAGTGGTGAAGAGATGAGGGTACTGGCTACGCATATCCTGCTCGGTCTCCCAAGTCGCCTACTCTACCGGCTGACCCCGCTACTGAACCTTTACTGAAGGGATGTCCTTTGACCTTAGCTTCCTGATTTACATATCTAGAATGGCTACTGGCTCCTCATATAAGACATATCCTCGTCTAGCTGAACAGAAGTGAAATCCAACACATGCGACAGGTCCCTATGGTACCTCCGAAGCATAGAGACATAAAACACGGGATGGACTCCGGCTAGGCTGGGAGGTAAGGCCAACTCATAAGCAACCTTCCCAACACGCCTCAAAATCTCAAAAGGGCCAATAAATCTAGGACTCAGCTGAGCACATTAGTGATATAGTTTGAAGATATTCCCTCTTGTTCAAACAATTAAGTCTTAGAGCCTAATTCCAACATCCGAAATTCTGTGTCGGGCTTGTTTTCATCAAGAGATCACTCAATATTCCTCAAATGCCGTCCTCAAACATGACTGCATAACCTTGCTGGATTCTTACCTTACAACACAAAATCCACAGGACCACGATAATATTTTATGATCAAATTAGCCAAAAATTCAACGAATCAGATGCTCCCATTGCACCTCACGATCTACATAGGTCTCGTTCCAACTTTTACAATACTGACACGACGGAAGAGATGTGCCGATATCCATAACCAACTACTGAATCAACAATTCATTGGGTCTATACTCCCGACAAGATCC
This sequence comes from Nicotiana noctiflora, assembly GCA_032618575.1. Lineage (NCBI taxonomy): Eukaryota > Viridiplantae > Streptophyta > Magnoliopsida > Solanales > Solanaceae > Nicotiana > Nicotiana noctiflora. The sequence goes on along the minus strand of JASVEL010013689.1, from coordinate 820,234 downwards.
ATTACCTTGTCCTAAACCAGAGGATGATCCTTTCCTCTATAATATAGTTCATATAATCAATTTGCACTGACCCCAAATCACATAATCCCATCTCACCCAGTACGAACTGCTCAGGCGATAAGCCACATCAGACATAATCAAAAGTCCCACAAGATGACACAATGTGCTAGTAATCCACTAATTCGTACGTGATACAAAGGAAGGCGAACACTAGAGAGAACTATTCAACTCTCACATAAACATGGACCTCCTCAGAAAATAGGAAACAGAACACATAAAAGCAATTATAGACACTGAAATAAACATCACATTGTTGCGGCATGCAACCCGATCCCAACAATATGACCATGGCGGCGTGCCACCCGATCCCAATAATATAACCATGGCGGCGTGTCACCCGATCCCAACAATATAACCATGGCGGCGTGCCACCCGATCCCAACAATATAACCGTGGCGGTGTGCCATCCGACCCCAACAATATAAAACTCACACAAGGAGTCATATGTTGAGCTGAATAGATCGTCACATCAAAATACTTAATATCGATCATAAGCACACTAAGGTGCATGATATCAGACACAATGAAACATATAGCGCTATAGGCTACAAACTTAAGCACAACTGAGGTGCGATATAATATTTGAGTCTTAAGAGCCATCATGCTCATATAATATCACCGCTGAGCGGAACCTCAACACATAAGGAACTTACCAAGCCATCTAACATTCATACGGCGCAATATATCTTTACATGAATTAACTAACTGTGAAATAAGACCACGACTATCCCTCCATAAAGGGCGCATTGCTGGAAGAAACATAACCGGCCTGACGCAAGGCTCACTTCCACATTTAAATCTATCCACCGACCTTAAGTCTATCCTGGTCGTGCCAAGCTAAGTCAATAATATTTCACAGGTCTATAACCCACTAAGCAGAGTGCCCTCCGGGCATAAGTTCTCAAATGGATGATATCACCAAAATCCTCATACTTGGTTTAAATTTCTAACCAATCAAGTGACTACATTTCACACCTATACAATCTTCTTGTGGGACAAGCTCCCACCATCTTCCGAATGATTAAACGGGCCTGCACAGTCAACCCACCGGCTGCACTAACACTGAAAAGCGATCAGGAGTCCCTAACCGGGATGCAAAGCCTTTCTCACAAAATACTGATCTCAAGTGATACTGACGTTAATACGCATCTTACTCAAAACACTGAAACTCCCTTCCTTCTCATCCGAGCTCTTTATATTACATTTATTGACCAAACTACGACCTTGGTCCTTACTTCAAATTTCATACCACTCACTGCACCTCACGTGCTGATATACGATAGATACAATTTCCATCACAACTCTAGAACTGGCGATAGGTTAATACTTCATCACATAAGACTTTTCATTTAACTCACTTCAGGAGAACCATAGCAACATGCAGGCAAATTCTCATAACCATCGAATCTGCCAATCTCTAAGTAGTGGTCCAAGCCACCTTAACCCTTCCCGAGATTTACCTACTCGTAACAGGCCCCTAACAGAAGAATACTCCAGAATAACATCAACCACTACGACCGACAAGTCTCCAATGCACCACCACAAATCACATGCATAACTCGATCACGTTGTATGAACTGATCATTGACACCAATATGCCAACTCAACTTTGGCTAATCAATCTACTTCCTTCCAGTTTATCCTTGATTGCCTTAGAAATGTTAATATCTCCCTTCAATACCTAACTTATTCCAACCACACTCACGCCAAGTGACCTTAAATCATGAGGCCACGTTGTCTCAAAAATGATGACCATTTCATGTCTCTCAAATGCTACACCACAAGTCGAAACATCATAGAACATTTTGTGCCTTTCTTCATAAGTTGCTTGAAAGATTGAGCCTCAACTGTACTTATAGACTCAGAATTAACAAACACCACACTTTACCTCTTGAATTCACTAGGACCGCTATTGAGAACCATCCGGTTCTGACTTGCCCCAGTACGCAACCAACCCTACTGAATGTTTATAACATATGAATACCCTCTCGATAAAGCACCCAGCAGGATCACTTCCCTCGAAGCCTGCACCTATACGAGGCATAATTCATGAATCTTCCCTCAAGTTTGAACATGAGCCAGTAAGGCTAACCATAACATGCATTCAACAATTCATATACCCAAATTACCACTCATGGTCCTTTTCCGTGGCTACAATAACCCATTAATATGCTAGTATCCAAAATCCACGCAGGTAATTAACCATGCGACCCAATCGTAAGCGGTGGGACTCTCCCACTTAGCTCAAGGCCATAATTACACAACTCTTGAACACATTTTAACCATTCTCTCAAGTCATTTACTCTTATTCAACTGCAATTCACTTGATCCAACGAATATATCCACCTGTGCTCTATTAGAATTCTGACACCATGAGGTATGACCTCATCCCAATACAGCCAAACATCTTCCTGCTCCATGCATCGAGCATTCTTTACCGCGACAACTTAAGATATACTGTGATTCTCACACCTACGAAGCACCATGTAGCATTCACCGAAATCTTCCCTGCTGATAATGAAAGGTAGAATTTATTAGGGACACAAGAACATCAAAAGTCCCAACATCATACCATACGAGCCTCAACTCTTGCCCATCCGCAAGTTTTCAAGAACTTTTTGAATAGCACCTAAATACATTGCAGGACAAATCTGATATGATACATGACCCATAATTTGATCGTTGATAGTGAAATCCTTTCACCTGGCACGAAGCCTTAAGATACTTTTTGCTAATACATGACAATAGCCTTTATCATTCCTACATCTTCACCATAAGAGAATCCAAGACATTCCTTTGGTAGATGTCCTTCTTAAGATAGTTATACTCATTTCCCCCAGTATCTCTGCTGGCTGAATCCTTCGCTAAATAGATATCTCATATGAACCATATAGTCTTTATTACCACCAACTATCTTTAGATCTATATCCACCTTGTGATTCTGCCATTACCGTGACGATTAGGTAGTTAAGTAAACCTCCTCAAGACCGTACTTATCAACCGAATGTCAAAACCTAGTGCACCCCTATATGCACAATTGATGATCTCTCAATTCTCTTGCATTATCGATATGGATGACACGCGGTAACAATGGTTGAGTAAATTCTTGACTCCCTTGAAATCCCTCTACATCGTTACGAACCGTCGGCGCGTACTTGATACCGAGCGCGCAATTTCAATACACGAGTGGATGGAAAAGAACGTACAACATGGGCTCCAACTGAATAAATGGCGCACGATAAGGAATTCAAAGAATTGAAGAGTTTCCTAAACAGTTACATAGCCTCTCGTAGATAAATACAGACGTCTCCGTATCGATCAGCGAGACTCTAAGTAACCGGTCCGTGTCCCGTGACTCCTATGAACCTAGAGCTCTGATACCAACTTGTCACGACCCTAGTTCACCAATCGTGAACATGTCGTGATGGCACCCAGTCCCCACGACTAGGTAAGCCTAACACGTTGCGGAATATACAAATTTATGAACATTTAAATAAGAAACAGCGAAAAATAATATAAAAAGGAATGTAATCCGTGCCGCTTGGCACATACACCCGTCAAACACACTGTATAAAACACCACCAAGACCCGGAATCCCACGGATAACACAGACTAAAAGAGAATATACAACTTTGGCTCAATGTGTAAAGAGTATCTAACAACGAAATGAAGGAAAACACCTACTAATACTATCAGAATAGAAGGAAGGCCTCCGGATCCGTGAACGTAGCAGATCATACCTCGAGCTCTCCCAAAGTACTGCTGAATCACCTAGGATGAGCCTGTCCTGATGTACCTGGATCTGCACAACAAAAGTGTGCAGAAGAGTAGCATGAGTACACCACGGCAGTACTCAGTAAGTGCCAAGCCTAACCTCGATGGAGTAGTGACGAGAAAGGTCAGGGCCCTACTGAGAGAACAATAACATAGTGATAATAACATTAATAAGCAGTTTAAATACTAATGACTCTGAAATAACAACAATAAAGTGATTTTTGCAACAGTCTACGATTAAGCTAACACAAGTAACCAACTCAACAAAACTCAATTAGCAAGTCCAGGACCTGTGGGAATTGAACCCACAGTCCCACTTTATAATCAACAATCCATGAGCTACGGGAATTTAACCCGCGGTCCCAATATCAGTATCTCCGGGTCTCCGGGAATTGAACCCGCAGCCTGTATCTCAATATACCTCAAGATGTGTCTCAATGATCACAGGATCTCCGAGAATCGAACTCGTAGTCCATATCTCAATAATGTATCAATAACTCAGGATCTCTGGGAATCGAACCCGCAGTCCATATCTCAATAACTCAGGATCTCTGGGAATCGAACCCGTAGTCTATATCTCAATAACTCAGGATCTCCGGGAATCGAACCCGCAGTCCACATCTCAATAATGTATCAATAACTCTAGGTCTCCAGAAATCGAACCCACAGCCCTTGGATCTCCGGGAATCGGACTCGCAGTCCACAAACAATACCACTCCGGGTCTCTAGAAATCGAACCCACAGCCCTGGGATCTCCGGGAATCGAACCTGCAGTCCACCAACACAACAAATAAAGAAACGCACAGAGAGAATATAATATGCTAAACTAAAACTTCACCAAAAACTAGTATCAACAAGTTTTCAAGAAGTTCAAATAAGACAATTAGGCAAATAGATAGATAAATCCTATCTAGTCATGCTTTTCTAGTGAATACCAGGTAAATGTAACAATTTAATCAACTAAGAATAGGAATATCACTAATCGAACAATTCAAGTATAGTGAGTTACAACAACCAGTGCATGTACACTCCCGTCACCTCGCGTACAAGGCTTTTCAACTATCACATAATATCCTAGGGGTGAACATTTCCCCACACAAGGTTAGACAAGCCACTTACCTCGACTCTGGTACAAAACCGCTAAGAGACAACTCTCTTGCTGTGAATGTCGGCCTCCACAGGCGTAGTATCTAATAAAAATCAATAGAATCACGTCAAAATAGGCCAATTGGGCATTACCCAACCAAAACAATTCAAAATACACCAAAACCCACAAGTTGCCAAAACCCTACTTTCGGTACGCTTCTCGAAAAATCACGAAAGTTATATATTCAGAACCCTCGTCTCAATACGAGTCTAAGCATATAAAGTTTACTAAATTCGGACTTCATTTGCCCATTCAAATCAAAGATTTTCTAATGTTCAAGCCTAGGGTGAAAACCCCCCCATTAAATACCTCAAATTCCTCCATTTTCATGAGAAACTTGCATAATATTATCAACAACAATCATAAGATGAGTCCATAGTTGATTACTTGATGATATCCCTTGAGTTTCTCTTCAAAATCGCCCAAATCGCCTCTAAAGCCGAGACCCAAATGTGTGCAATGTTTCTGAAATTTTCTAACTTCTGATACAATTAACTCTCTGCGATTTTCGTTTCTGCGGATAAAATTCTGCTCCTGCGAGCCCGTATCCGCGACCAGCTGGTCACTTCTGCGATTCCAGGCCTAGCCGGCCAATTCCGCTTCTGCGAACATAGGACCGCTTCCGCGCGTACGCTTCCGCGAAAACATAACCGCTCCTGCGGAGACTTTCGCCTCTACACTCCAGAGTCCGCTTCTACGAACTCGCCCAAGCGATCAAGAATCAGCTTCTGCGGACTTTCCCCTTACGCATCAAATCCGCTTCTGCGGTCACCCTCTCGCACCAGCGACGCCGCCTCAGCGGACATGGTGCCGCTTCTGCGAATCTAAGCACTCCTGTGCCCCATCGTCTGCTCCTGCGGACTCACTCCTGCGCTCCCATTTCCGTAGGAGCGAAAACAACAGAACCAGCAACACAATCTACAATTCTTCCATATTTTCTCCCGTTTAACCGTCCGAAAACACCCCCGAGGCTCCCAGGACCTCATCCAAACACGCCAACACATCCTAATACCTTATTCGAACTTGTTCCAATCCTCAAAACACGTCTAACAATATCAGAACCCATAATTCACATAGAATTCAAGCCTAAATTCCTTAAAACTTTCCGAATTACACATTCGATCTAAAATCTGACCAAACGACGTCTGAATGACCTGAAAATTTGTGGACATATCCAAAATAAAATAACGAAGCTACAGAAATTGTCGTAATTCCATTCCGACCCCCGGATCAAAAATATCACCTATCGATTGGATTCGCCAAAATTTCAAACTTCGACATTTCAAGCCAAATTGAGCTATAGACCTCCAAAATACATTCCGAATGTGCTCCTAACCCCGAAATCACCTAACGGAGTAAATGGAACCATCAGATTTCCGTTCCAAGGTCGTCTTAACACTATTTCGACAACGGACCATTTTCCAACTATAAAGCTTCTATTTAGGGACTAAGTGTCCCAAAACACTCCGAATTCCAGAACCGACCTTCCCGGCAAACCACAATAGCAGAAATGAACTTAGGGGAACAGTTAAATTAGGGATCGGGGCGTAATTTTCTAAAACAACTGGTCGGGTCGTTACAAGCACTGATGGTACCTGTTCTTTGGACAAGTCGTTACCTTTTACTGCAGTGACATAGTGGATGAGATGGTCCTCGGGGTCGGTGGTCCCATCGTACACATTTAGGTATGGGGGCATCTTGAAGGTTTTTGGGATGGTGTAGGGCGCTTCTCCCTCGGAGTAAGGTTGTTCCACGAACCTTCCTATGTCCCGCTTGGGTAGTAGTTTAGGCGCCACGGGAATCTTGTCAACCCTGTCCTGGTGCTCTTTCATCTGGTCGCGGAGGGCCTAGTTTTTGCCCTCCATGTCCTTCATTTTCCTCAGGATGGTAGCCAGCGCGTCATCATGCGCTTGGGTCTCGACGGGCCGGCAGTTGGTCCGTGTTTCTTCCTGTTCGTCTGTTGCGGTGGTATTGCTGGTGGCCGGAACGACATTCTCGCAGCCTTGCGGCAGCTTTTCCTCTAGGCTGCTCAGTGTGCTAGCTAGCCATTCCTCCAGTAGCCTCCTGACTGCTGTAGGTGCCTCTTTCGGATCGGAATCCTTCCTAGGGGTATGGGGGAGGTTTCAACTTCAGGCGCGGTAGAGGGAGTAGCATTAATGGCTGTGCTTCCCCCAGCCTCATTCATTGCACCCAGGAGGTTTGTGGTAACTTCAGCCATGACCGTGGGTCGTGTGTTACTTTCAGCCATTTTTGAAAAGTTTTTGTTTGATCGGATCTTCGTGAATGTATACTACAAGCTTGAATCTCGAAATCCTCACAGACGGCGCCAAATTGTTTGCTCAAAAGATGTTAGATATCTTAGAACTAATCAATCAGTATAAATAATGGGATAATCGGAATTAGTGATAATATAAACCGAAGATCGATCGTCGGACCGATGTGGATGAATGAGTAGTATATGGAGATGGTAAAATGTAATGTAGAATGTAGAACAAATGAGCAGTAGTAATGTCAGTAATAGAGAGAAGAACAATGTAGAGATAGATAGATAGATAGATAGATAGAGAGAGAGAGAGAGAGAGAGAGAGATGTCTTATTATCAAAAATCAGATCCCCTTACAAATGGGGCAGGCCCTCCCTTATATAGTGAGAAGGTCCTCTCGCCCAACTATTACATTGACGCCCGGACATTATAAGCGTAATTAAAGTATAGGCTGGGGGACTGGGGACACGCTCTTAGATAGATGCGCCAATTTGATGTCTCGTAGGCGGGGCCGCATCCTTCTTGTCATGCGGCCGTAAACGAGGACGTCCGCAGAAGTTGCCGTCCCCATTAGGGGCGGCCTCCTCATTTGTTTAATCGGGGCCGACCACGTGTACGCGTGGCCGTGTCGTATCACTTATCTGATTTACCATCATACAAGAATAATAAGGATTCTCAAAATAATCCTTCACTCTGTAAAGGTAATATTTGTCATCGATTTGATGTGAGATTTTATATAGCACATATAGATGATTATGGTCCATTCATGATGGGAATGTGACAATATCTTACTTATGAAAACATATTCATTCTTCAAAGAATATGAACATGCTAGCGGTAGTAAATATACCACACTCACCTCTAGAAGGAGGTTTGAGATGATATAAGAAAAATGTCATTATTATGGCATGAATGGCCATTGGTCACGTACCTATTGTACGCCAAACTATTTTGGCAATGTGATTATTAAAGGACAACAATAATGCAAGAAACATATCTTGCATATAATTTTGGCCATGACCATAATGATATAAGTTTCTCTTTGAAAGAGATATTCACCATATAGGTGTTGATGATTATGTAGTACAAAATTAATTGAGAGCTCTAGAAGAGCAAATTATTACTATTTTGGAGAAACACAATTAATTACCAATAAGATATTGTATTGTAGTAAGTCTCAAAGAAACTTATTCAGTTTCCAAATACGTGAAAGCGATTGATAATATTGAGACTATAAATAAAGAAAATATTAATATCTTCTATTACTACAACTTGTAGCGGGGTAATATGTATGTGAAAAGCTACCCACTTTATTCTCCAATTTGTTCTACATAAACAAAGAATACCACAATGAAGTGGATATTGATATAAAAACCCATATCATAATAAACTTGGAGTTTATTCATAATTGGACACATCATGGTATAAATCTGAAGTTTATCAATATTGATAATTTATCCAGTTGGCATAATTGGTTTTGCCATATCAATTTAAGTATGATGTGCAAAAATAATAGAGAATTCACATGGGTAAATATTAAAAAACTAGAAAGTTCTTTACGAATTCTCTTACACTGCTTGTTCTCATTAATTAATTGACCAACTAAAATTGGGATTGAATCACATGAATACTGGAAATATCAAAGGTGAATATGGGCCCATTCACCTGCCATGTATACCACATAAGATGCATATATGAGATGGTTACATGTGCAATTATTATTAACCCGTAACCTGGCCGGTATGTGCGAGGTAACTTGCTCATTAATTTAATTTCGAGCAGAATTTCCAGATTTCCTATTCAAGATAGTTTATCTTGATAAGTTGGTTTACATCACAGTTGGTTTACCAAAATAATTTATTGAGTGCCTCCACTTAATAGCTAAACTATTGCTTATGAGAATAAAGTTTATATATATCAGTTTGATATACGTTATATACGAAAGTATATTATTTTCTCCCCTCACAAGTGGTTCATGGTCAGGAACCAAATAATTCCATCTTATTATTATTGATGTGCGGTGTATATTTTGATTAACGCCATAACACACAATGATGGATTCTCAAAGTTGAGGAAACAAGTTAGTTTTTCTAACATGAGGGGGAGACAAGATAAAACAGTTGAGAAAAGTTACATGGAATAGATTATCATTTATACATAGAGATCCTCGAATAAAATAATATAAACTTGAAGTTCATAAAAGGATAATTCATGTGCAATTTATTGCAAAGCATGCCTGACGCATTTGCTGGCCCAAAGAAAGTAACTATATTCTCACTGCAAATGCTCATATTATAATAAATCCTAGAAGGACAAAGTCTATGGTAATCTTAAAGCGTATAGACAAATCAATTTCAAATAAACTTCTTGATAAAGAAGGTGAGGAAATGATCAAAATGATCATAATAAAGGAGGCAAGTGATCTAGAAGATCACATGACATAACACTTCATAATATCTCATGAGAGATTCAGGTACCTGAATATATCAATGAAGAGATTTCAATGTTATGTCATTATGAAAATACATTGAAACTTATATAAAATCTTTGTCGACGTCAACCTTCAGGAAGGTAGTGCACAAGATTGCGATGTGAAGGCTCAAAGATGTGAATTGATGCTCTCATCAGGGGGAGTTAATGCGCGTTGCACTCTTTTTCCCTTACAAGGTTTTGTCCCACTCGGGTTTCCTTGCAAGGTTTTTAACGTGGCAACCAAAAGGCGTATTATTAGATATGTGTACTCTTTTTCCTTTTCTAGATTTTTTTTCCCATTGGGTTTTATTTTAGTTAAGGTTTTAATGAGGCACATTACTTATTGAGTAGACATTCAAGAGGGAGTGTTAAGAATATAATTCTATTTGGAGTGAATGTCTATCTTGTGGAGAGTTTTATTTTGTAACTAAGTCATATTTCTCCTATAAATAGAGGGGTCTTACCCCATTGTAAATCATCCCAAAATCAATAAGAATTTCCCCTCCCTACTTTTCTCTGCAATATTGTTCTAGTTCTTTTATTATTTTATAACAGATTCCAGTTGATCATTTTTGCAATTAAGGAAATTATCAATTTTGTTCCTTCCTTGAGAAAGGACAACGTAAATAAAGGAAACCCTGGACGCAAAAATGGAAAGAAAGGAACCTAAACCAAAAAGGTTTTACACTTTTTTACCGCAGAAGAGGTTGAGGGTAAAAATATGAAATTTTTACACCCTATAGAAAACTTTAGTACCCTATTTATCAATAATAAATACCATTTTAAAATATTATATTCTATAAATACCTTTTATCCTTTATAGCAAAAAATCTAAATATAATTACATCCTACAATTAAGGCACCATATATGCAAACTATTATTTTTCTCTCCCTTTTATAATTACCGTATATCTGCAAATCTCAATACAATCTCTCTCTTTTTGCATACAACCAAATTTTCTTCTCCCACAATCTTCAGTAATTCCAGGTACTCATCGGAGGCATAGGTTTTGCCAAACCTCTTCTTAAAAATCGCGAAGTGATGATCGGCGTTTAGCAAGTGATCGTCGTTGTTGCCTACAACTTGACGGATTAATACACCAGCGTCTTCTCCGCCGTTAATGTCGCCGTTAGCAAACACCAACAACGACGTCATCAACAAGAGAGAAAACAAAAAATTGAAGCATAACGAAGAGCCATTGTTGATTTTACAGTTTGTTTCTTCTGTGATATTATTTGCTAACTATTATTGCTCAGAAGGAAAACAGAAAGGCTGTAAAAGCGCTAACTAGACAATGCATCCCTGTTTTAATAGTTAGCAACAAGAGAGAATGTATTCTTCACATGTATTCACTTGTATTTAGGTTTAATCAGTTGTATTTAACTATTTTATTTAGCAGTAGTTAGTTGTATTCAAGTGTTTTATACAACTACATTTAGTTGTATTCAATTATTTTATTCAGCAGAAGTTAGTTATATTTTGTTGCATTCAAGAGTTATTCAGTTGTATTTTTGTTGTATTCAAGTGTTTTATTCAGATGAATTAAGGTGTATTTTGTTGTATTCAACTGTTTTATTCATATGTATTTCTCTTTATTCAGCTATGATCTTTATTATGTATCTTTCAAATACAGATTAATGAGGGATCATTTTAGTTTGCCGAGTTAAATTAGGAGAATACTATGTGATTTTATTTCCTTTCATTTTTAGTGCAGATACGTTACTGTATTTAATGTTAATGTCACTTCAATACAACTAAATACATGTCAAACTTAGCTGGAATTCCAGATTTTACACGTATATTTTTTGTTGTATTAATGAATACAACAGCTTAAATACATGAAATACATTGTATAAAATATAAAAGGTATCTATAACACATAATATAGCAAATGATATACATAAATAGCTAATTAGACCAAAAAGATGGTGCTTTATGAAAAATTCCCTAAAAACATTATACATTGTTGAATCAATAAGGATTAAATTAAGTGTCGAACAAACTTTTAATTACTGAAGATATATAGTACAATAACAACATATTCAATATTAGCTCACAGTATGAGGTATGAGGAGTGATCACGCCCAACTATGCCTTATAAAAAGGACAATATCGCAGCAAATGTACCCAAGTATTACACACGTGGTCGAATCCTCAGAGAGTTAACCTACCAACTACAATCTTCAAAACGCAACAAAACTTCGAATCAGCTTCCCAAATATTCAAATATCTCTTTGAGTGGTTTCTAATAACTACTTTTTCAAAGAACTAATTAACTGAAGTAATAACTGAATGTGTTGTAAATAATAATGAGAAAGACTAAGGTGATGATTTCCCCTATTGATGGAATTCCTTCTGTTTATGCCCATACAAATTGTCAATACCTCTCTAACAATCATGAACCCTAATTCTACCGTAATTCTCTCCCGAGCAATTACAATAATTTACTATTGCACACTTCTGAGCTACCCTAGCTTGCTTTAATTATCACAGTTCACTTTAGATTGCACCCAAGGTTTCGTTATTCCTAATCCCACCTTTAAACCCGCAATTATAGATTCCTCTAATAATCTAGGTATGGTGTTGTTCAACAATGACCTAAATATGCACTATTTTCCAAGTTATGCACACTAAATAGGCACAGCTAATTGAGGATCCTATCAATTAACTACAACAAGAACGAAGTTGAACAAATAGAAATTTAACTAACAATTTACATTCATATAACCAAGAAGTTCATCATCCAATAGGTTCCATCACAACCTTAGATAAGAAATTAGCTACTCATAACTATGAATGTAAAAGATAGAATAAATTTCATAATCAAGAATTCAAAATAAGAAAGAGATATGTTAAGAGAATTCTCTCACACTAGTTTCCTTGCAAAAGTAGTCAATAATACAAAACTTGCATCGTTTGGGTGAATCCTAATGATATATATAAGGTTTAGGCATTAAAATTCCTATTTTTACACTTTGGCCCCTGACTTTTTCGCTTTCTGACGCGGTTTCACCGCGGTCGCGGTGGAACCGCGGCCAACACCACCTTCTGAACCTTTCAAACTTCTGCAGGCTTGTTCTACCGCGGTTCTACCGCGATCGCGGTGGAACCGCGGTCAAACAGTGCCTCGGATTCTTCAGGGCTGTTCCAGCGTATTTTCTTGATTTTTTGCACAAATGGCCTTTTTCACCTTCTTTTGACTCCAAAATTGCTCTTTTAGCCTTCCTCAACTATTGTGTACCTATAACACACGAAAAACACTGATAAGAGCATTTTGTCATCATATATATTATCAAAACAACATTAAGTGTAATTATTTAGGGTATAAATATAGTAAAATTCACCTATTATCAAGGAGGATAGTGTATACGCATATCTTATCCCTGCCTTGTGAGGATAGAGAGATTGTTTCCAATAGACCATTGGCACCACATTAATGAAAATATAGACAAGAAGGAACAGTACCAAAAAACCATATAAAAATAACCAGATAGTACGGTGATCAACAATGAAAGAAAACAACGATTAATTATAAAAACCTATTATCAACAGCAAGCGAGATTGTGTGTCAATACTATTGAAAATAATGCAAACTACCAAATATAGTTCATTGTTAAAAACAATCAAAATTCATAGCTTTGATGAAAATTAATGACCGTTTGCTTAATTGAAAAGATTGATGTGAAAAGAATGAATAAATTCCTCGTATAAATTGTTCTTCATAGACATGAAATGATGAAAATAGAATGGCAGGAGTTATTCGCATAAGAGCACAAATGCTGCCCCTAGATATTCGAGTATAATCCTTATTTGATTTTGTTGTCACGTTACATATATTCCTGCTCATAGCCCAGGAATCAGGGTGGAGTTAGAGTGCCGGGAGCGGATTCAATTGCACTTAGTAGATGATACGAACCTTATATTTTTCTTTAAAAATTATTAAATATGTATAGATTATTAATTTACAACTTAATAACTTAAAACGATTAAAACCCAAACTCATAAGCTTGAAATCTTAGCTCGACTTCTGTAACAGGGATCACTAGAAATAGAGCAAGGAACATTTCGTGTGAGTGTAATTAACGATTGATAGAATAAAAGAGAAGACAGAGTTTTATGATACTTTTATTTAAAAAAAATAAAATAAAAAGGATTGACTAAGTTTGTTTTTGACATGCATGACTTAAATACACGTGTCTTAAATATCTATGTTTGCCTCAGAAAAAAGAAATCGTTGAAAACATCAAATCTGATTTTGCCAACGCTTATTTCTCTTATTCCTCTCAAATATTCAAATTGCTCACACCATAGTTCACCGGATCATTGAACTATTTATAAAATTACACTAAATTTATAAATATTCTATCAAAATGATTAATTTATTATTGTTATAAATATTCTATCAAAATGATTAATTTTTCGTTCACGAGTTTCTTTTTTCCAACAGTTCCAAATTCTAATAATGCATCGATATGTTGTTATAGGGAAGGAGGACAAGTGGAACAACTTATGACATACACATACATTATATTAACCGAATTGTTATATTTTGAGATCAAAAGGTGGTCGATTACTTTACTTTTTCCTCTATTTAAGATGGAGATGACATAATGGGAAATTTTTCTCAACAGCTTCGATCAAATTCACGTGATTTTTGAAACGCATTTTCCTCGTACAGATTAAAAAATTTATATTTTAATATTAATTAGCACTAAAATTAATTATATTAATTTTTGCTATTTTTTTTTTATATAAATACTCCTAACATATTTTCCAACACTATTTACTCCAAGGATAATGTAGGAAAAAATTAATTAATTCATTCTTAGAATCTAGAAAAATTAATTATTTTGGACAAAAGGAAATATACCATTTGTATGCAAGAATATAAGTAGCTAGTAGATTGAGAAATGAGAATATAGGAATAATGGATCTTGCTTTGACGTTTCGTTTAATAAGCATTATTCTTTGCAATTCCATTGTACGTACAGTAGTAATTTATCTCATTTAGTCATTTATGCAAGAACGGAATATTTTATGTGAATATTAGTTAAAAGGGCCATCATCGAAACAGAAAGTGAATAGTTTTGGATTCCTTCCAAAAAGAAAAACTTACTAGACATATTACGAAAAGTATTTTTCTGAAATATTACTCCTCGAGATAGGTTTTACGCTATTGAAAAAAAGAAAAAGAAAAAAAAAAACAAAGGGAAGAACTACTCTATTTGTTTGGCCTCAATAGGATAAGTAAGGTAAGGTTTAATTCGGTTTGTGTTGCTTTGATCCTATTCCTCTGGAAATAATCCACAAGGCTATGAGATTATATGTCCTCGTGTGACGTTGCCGACAGCTACACCATGAATCCTCTACATGAGATTGTCATCATAAGGCAGTATGTGGCGCATATGAGTGATTATATAGCCAAGGCATATGGGTAACAATATCGCTGCTATTGTCCCCCTTATTTTTACTTTTCCTAATTATTGTATTTTTTTTCTTTTATTTATATAAAAAAACTTGCCCTAGGCACGATTTACCCAAAAAAAAAAAAAACCTTTGTAAGTGCAGTTCGAAACCACTTGTTTTTTGTTTTTGTTTTTATATACTTTGTTTATTTGTCAAATCCAATTATAACAATCACTTTTCTTTGATTTCTTTGTAAAGATAGGTATTAGTATTAGAATTCGGGCGTTGCGCAATTAATATTAAAATATTAATTATTTAAGCTATAATTTGTCTTTACAGTATGTCATATCATGTTGCCTTAATAAAATTTCTATTGGCATCTTACTCTCAATACAACATTTCATTAACTAAACTATATGAAATTAAAGAAAAATAAATTATATAGTCATCATATAATAATCCTATTTCTTATTTATCTTTATTATAATTTTTATTATTTAATATTATTATATTATTAAGATGACAAATCTATATTTGTTGGTTTGTCTAAAGAATATTTTAGTTACCCGCAAGAAATCAATTAATTCTCCAATATTTTTAACTTCCACATTTCTAGCAGTCAGTTCTTCAGAAACAAAATAACTACGTTGAGAAGTTGTTTGGCTAATCCTCTCAAAGTTAACTTCACGCCCACTTTCTAATCTGCATTTATCCAAATTTGTATTAGTTCCAAATATGCTAAAAAAATATGTAGTACAAATTTAAATTTAATATTGTATATAAAAACCCTGGATATTAATTCAACAACGTGTGGAAGATCATGATTAATAAAAAGCTTCGAGGAATGTCAAGTATTACGCACAAAATATATGTCTACATATAAACTTAACTTTATTTAAAGAGACACACATACACAAACACACAAATAGAAGTCAAATCTAAATATTACGATTTGAGTACCTTGAAATTTGTGAGCTTTTATGAGCTGCATAACCACTATGACAGGTTGATTGTGTGGTCCATCTAAGTGGGGCGAGATTTCATGTACGAATTCTCCCCAAAATATTACAGAAATATTGTTCATCCTATATGTAAAATATACAAATTAATAATGAAAAAATAATAGTAATTGAATCTACAACTAATTCAATTCATGGTTGCAAGCGTACTCATGATCCTCAAGCTCCAAGTTCATAAAGGTACTTGTTTTACCACCTTTATTGTACGATTCTACGTTACCACGATCAATAACTTCTCCTATGACATCTGCCACATTTAAATAAATAGTAATAAACAAGGTGATAAAACATTCAACAAAAATAGCGAAAGGTAAAACAATTACCGAATAGCTCATTCTCATCAACCTCAAGTTGATTTGTGAGATGCTCATAAGGCTTAAAGTTGAAGATATTCAAACTAAATTGTGGATAACTAATTTCATTCACACTTGTCCTATGAAAAAATTTCACTTTCAATTTATGCTTGTTGGTCTTAATTTTCAGATTGTTTGGTCCAACCACAAAAATTTTCATAACATAGTGTCACGTCCTTAGTTTTTAACTAAGTACACGTGTGACACTTGACAACTCGCTCACGATCTTGCACAACTTGATCATGTTCTTGTTATGCCAAGTCAGCCTTACTACACTCAAAATCTCTAAGAGAATGGTAGAAAGAACACAAAAGAATCATTAAAGGAAGCTTTGTATTAGAGAGAACTTGAATTGTTTGCTTGGTGTATTACAAATGAATCCCCTTCCCCCTTATATACTAGTTTCCTAGGGGCTAGTGTGTAAATATTAATTGTTATACAAGTCCTCAAAATTTACAAGGACTTTCTCAAGAAATCTCTACAAGCCTAGAAGATTCCAAAGACTTTCCAAGCAAATCCATAAGGATCTAGGGTCCTAAGAAAATATCCACACTTCTCTAGAATCTTCCCACAAATACTAGCTTTCCTCTTATGTAAGCTTCCATATGGCATTAATATATTCCAAATAGTGCATATGTGGCATGATGACATGGCAGGTCATCACACTCTCCCCCTGCCTTATATTGCAACGATCGTAGTACAATGCTGCTACATAAACTCTCAAATCTTATCTTAAAATTTCCACAAGTCTTCATACTGTTCCCACGTGGCCTCCTCCGGTGAATTCCCTTTTCAATGGACGAGGAACATAGCAGAGGCTTTTTTGACCTTGTTTTCGCCTAGCCTGGTAATCCATAATAGCCTCAATCTCCCGACCATGCGAGGTGGTGATAATCATTGGCGCTAGCTTTTGGCTCTTCACAAGAGAGCACCAGGTCGTAACACTGGAAGACTGCGCCGTTATAAGTTATTATAAAAATGATATAATTTCTTTGTATGCTTAGTGTCCAGTGGCACAACCTACGGTTCCAATTGATTGGCCTCTACCCGGATCATCCATGTTCATGATATGGCTTAAGCACGCTGTCATGGAAGACATGGAAGATCTTAATATACGATGGCATGTCAAGCTTGTATGAGATTTTGCTTACCTTGGCGACAATCTTAAATGGCCCCTCATACTTGCGAATCAGATTCTGATGCATGACCTGTAGTGTCTTGAACTGTCTTGGGTTAAACTTCACCATGATCATGCCCCCAACTATATAGTATGTGGGATGGCACTTACGATCCGCAAACTGCTTCATCTTCTTATTTTCCTTATCTAAGTAGGACTTGGCAGTGTCAAGCTGCTCCTACCATCATTTGGCCATATGATAAGCCCCCAAACTCTTTCCCTTGAATGTAGCTGGTAATGAATGTAGAGTTTGTGGTTGTTGGCCTGTGGCTAGTTCAAATGGTGTCTGCCATATGAACTCACTCCACTGCAAGTTATAAGAGAATTGGGTGATGTCTAGAAGCCTTGCCTAATATTTTGTATGAGCACTTACATAATGCCTCAAACAACATTCTAGTAAGGCATTTACCTGTTCCATTTGTCCATCTGTCTGTGGGTGGAAACTAGTGGAAAAGTGCAGTTCCATGTGAAGTATGTCTAATAACTCTCTCAAAACGTTTCCAGTAAAACGGGGCTCTCGATCATTGATAATATACCTTGGTAAGCCGCAATACTTCACTACGTTCTTAAAGAATGGCTTGGCGGCTTCCTTGGTAGTGCAACATGGTGATATGGGCATGAAGGAGGCATATTTAGAAAATCTTTCCACGGCCACCATAGTAGTACCATAAACATCGAACTTCGATAGACAAGTGATGAAGTCTATAATGACAATCTCCCACGTACGTTATGCAACTGGCAGCCTCTCCAAAAGTGCTCCAGGTTGTTGTTGTTCAACCTCGTCCTGTTAACAAACAAGACAAGTCTGCACGTAGCACTCTATGTCATCTCGCATGTGTGGCCAATAGTAGACTGACTCAACCAAGGATATAGTTGACCTGGATAACCAGCCCACATTATGTTGTGACTCTCCTTTATGATCTGTTATCTAATATCTCCAAACTTAGGCACGTGGATCTGCCGACTCGTGGTAAGCAATAGGCCGTCTTATACTCAAAAACGTCTTGTCTTGCCCTGGTTGGCTAACTCGATAAATTGTTGTGACGACCCAAAGGGTCATCACTTATTTTATTAATCATTTCAAGCTTTTGAGGCCTTAAAAACCTCATTTTGTAGTTTCCTCAATTTGCGTGAGCAGTCTGAGCGCGAAGCTGGAAAATTTTTATGTTATATATGAAATATGTGAAACATTTGAAGAATTTTGATATTAATTTTGATATGGTTGACTTTGGTCAATATTATTGGTAAACGGATCTGGACCCGTGAGTTCACAGTCTCAGAAAATCCATAGAAAAATATGGAACTCGGGCGTATGCCCGGAATCGAAATCCGAGAGCTAGAACCCCGGTAAAAGAATTTTTCTGTTAAATTGTTTTCTGAAAATGTTTAAGGAAAATGAAACTGAAATTTTATTAAAAAGTAATGGTATCGGGCTTGTATTCTGGTTTCGACGCCCGGTACAGGTTATATATGTTGGTTAAGCGCTTCCTGTGAAGTTTGGTTGAAAATGGATGTCGTTTGACGTGTTTCGGCCTTAAATTGGAAATTTTGGAATTTATACAATTTTGAAAGAATTCTTGAGTTTTAAGGCTGAATTCATTGATTTTGATGTTATTTTGGCGATTTGATCGCGCGAGCAAGTTCGTATGATATTTTTGAGTCAGTGTACATATTTAGTTTGAATCCCCGAGGGCTTGAGTGAGTTTCGGATAGGTATCGAGATGGTTTTGGACTTGAAAATGCAGCAGAAATTCTGCAATTTCTGCACAGGGATTTTGTTCTACGCAATCACGACCTCCTCCACATGATCACACTGTATTGGCAATTCCTTCTACGTGATCGCAGCATCCCTCATGCGATCGCGTTGCTTCCAGTGTTTCCCCTACGCGATCGCAATCATTTTCACGCGATCGCATAGGCTAAATAGGCCGCCTGGTTAATTTCCTCTAGGCGATCGCATAAGAGGCCAATCTTTCCAATACGCGATCGCAGCCCAACTCACGCGATCGCGTAGGGTAATTTCGCCCAATGAATTTTTCAGCTCAAAACAGAACACTTACGGGATTTTATCCCATTTTCTCAAAACTCTCTCTTCTCCACAGCTTCTTGGGCGATTCTTGAGCCATCATTCTTCAAAATTCTTGGGTAAGTGATTCTTGACTCATTTTCTTTGTTTTCCATCAATATTATTTTAATTCCTATGCCTAAATATATGTAAATGGATAAAAAAATTAGAGAAATGAGAATAGTTAGGGTTTTCAAAGAATTTGCGATCTAGACCTCGTTTTGGGGTCGAACTTAAGAACAAATTGTATATTTGAACTCGTGGATGATTTGGTGAATTTATTTTGGTTCGAAACTCGAGTTTCGATCATGTGGCCCCGGGGACGATTTTCACTATTCCCGGCAGAATGTTGTAAAAATTATATTTGGCCATATGAACTAGTTTGTTGAGTAGTATTGATGATATTAAATCAATTGTGTATAGATACGATTGGATTGGAGCCAAATTTGAAAGGAAAAGGCATTGCTACGGATTGAATTGTTCGTAAACTTTCGAGGTAAGTGTTTGTTCTATCCTAGCTTGAGGAAATAGGAATTGAGTTGATGTGTTAATTGTTAAATGTGGAGTTCGACGTATAGGCATGGTGACGAGTATCTATACGTTGGGAGTTGAGCATGACCGTGGGTCTTTAATGGATTAAATTCCTATTAATCCTATGTGATTATGTGAAAGGAAATTATTATTGGTTTTATAACGGTAATGTATATAAATTGTTGATTAAAGGTTATTGGTGTCTCACCGGTAACAAACATATATTGTTGATTTACTATTATTTATTGGTTTTACACCAGTAATATAAATATTGTTGAAATTGAAGATTATTAGTTTAATACCGGTAATACTTTTATATACTTACTGTTGATTAGAGATTATTGGTTTAATGCCGGTGTTATACATTATTAAAGAATTGGGATCGTATGGCACGCCGACCAGTTATATAATAAGAAAATAGGATCGTGTGGCACGCCGACCACAAAGTTATTTGAATCTTGGCATTGGCCATAGTTGCCGGTAGCCTATAATTAAATATGGGAGCGAGTGGTACGCCTACCACAAGATATGCAATGAAAAGTGAATTGAGACATGAAAGTAAGTTTTGTTCCATTGTTCAGATTACTTCAGATATATAAATTATTGGTTGCTATTTCAAAGCAGATTCTTTCCTTATAAATGTTTGATAATGCTTTCCTGCTGTTGTATATGTTGTATATATCCCAACTGTATAGGTTTATGTGGGTGTCTGGTCCTAGCCTTGTTACTACTTTGCCGGGATAGTCCAGGCACTTACGAGCACATGGGGTCGGTTGTAATGATACTACACTCTGCGCTCTTTTTGCGCAGATACAGGTTACGGACAGCAGCCACGGCAGTAGCACGATTGTGGACATTTCGACTACTGAGACTTCGAGGTAGCCTTGCAGGCGTCCGCAGGACCTGTTGTCTCCTCTATCTATATTTTTCATTCTGTTATATCATGTATTCGAGATGAACAGTTTATATTTCTTTCGGACGATTATATGTATTATTCTTAGAAGTTCGTGAGTATTGTGACACCAGTCTTGGGTAGTGTATCATGTTTGGGTTTTCTATAACGTATCTAGTAAAATTTCCTAAGTCTTTCGCTAAATTTATTTATTCAGCTATAATTACATAATTTTATTTAAAGTTTTAAAAAGAGAGTTGTGACTAATGGAAATGTAAGTAAGATTTGGCTTGCCTAGCTTTCACTAGTAGGAGCCATCATGACTCTCGATGGTGGGAAATCCAGGTCGTGACAAGTTGGTATCAAAGCTCTAGGTTGCACAGGTCTCAGAACTCATGAACAACCTTAGTAGAGTCTGAGGGATCGGTACGGAGACGTCTGTATTTATCCCTTAGAGGCTACAGAGTTAGGAAAATCTTCCCTTTTATTCTTTCCAGTAGTGCGACTTTGATATTTCAAATGCTAATTAAAATCTTCCCTTTTATTCTTTCTAGTCATGTGATTTTGATCTTTCAAATGCTAATTACATTTCTACTCTGTTCTTCCGCAGATGGAAAGAACACGCACATCCTCATCTACTAACCAGCAGCCCGAGGTCCCAGCTGCAGCAGCTCCCGTTAGGGGCATATGTCGAGGTCGAGGTCGAGGCCGTCCTAGAGGCCGAGGTAGGGGCAGAGTTCAGCCCCGAGCAGCAGCACAAGTGGCAGAACCTCAAGTTTATATTGAGGAGGAGGTTCCATCCCCAGCAGTTCTAGTGGGTCCAGCTCAGGTCCCAGGAGGGATTATGTTTACACCGGATCTTCAGGATGCTTTAGTCCGGATAGCAAGTTTTATGGACAATATCACCAGAGCAGGTTTACTACCAGTGGCACCAGCCACTTCTCAGGCTGGAGGAGGTAATAAGAGTCCTTCTACGCTCACTCCAGAGCTAATAATTCCCCAGGCTCAGGTTCCAGTTAGTCAGCCAGCTGAGGCAGTTCAGCCGGTCATAGGGATTTAGGCTAGTGATGGTGCAGCTATGTCTGCTGACGCATTATGGAGGTTGGACAGGTTTACCAAGCTATTCACTACCACATTCAGTGGCACTCCTTCAGAGGATCCCTAGGATTTCCTATATAGCTGCAACGAGATTCTCCGTACTATGGGCATTATGGAGACTAATGGTGTGGATTTTGCTACTTTTCGATTATCTGGTTCTACCAAGACTGGAGAGATTATTGTCTATCTAGGCCAGCATGATCATCATCTTTGACTTGGGGCCAATTTGCAGAGTTGTTCTTGGAAAAGTTCCTTCCAGCAACTCACAGGGAGGCTCTGCGCAGGAAATTTGAGCATCTTCATCAGGGTTCTATGTCTATCACATAGTACGAGACTAGGTTCATGGACCTGGCTCGTCATGCCATTGTTATACTTCCCACAGATCGGGAAATGGTGAGAAGATTTATTGATGGCTTGAATCAGCCAATTCGACTGCAAATGGCTATGGGAGCAGGGACTGAAATCACATTTCAGGAGGCGGCTAATGCAGCCCACCGGATCGAGATGGCTCTATCACATGGAGCAGGTCATGGATCGTATAAGAGACCCCGTAATTCGGGTAGAGTCAGTGGTACCTCGTCTGGAGGTAGAGATTCTCATGGTAAATGCCATCCTACTAGGCCTTATTAGTTAGCTCTTCAGGTTTCTCATGATGCTTCTATTGGTCATAATCCTCAGCCACACTATTCTGATCAGCAGCCTATCAGTGCACCACCACTTCGCAATTCTCAGCAGTCAAGGACCTGTTTTACGTGCGGCGATCTTAGGCAAATTTCAAGGTATTTCCCTCGAGCTTCTGACAGCTCTCAGCAGCAGGGTTCTCGTGCTATGGTTAAGGCCCCAATTCCCCCACAGCCTGCCCAGCTAGCTAGGGGTGGGGGTAGAGGGCATAGAGGTGGAGGCAGAGGTAATAGAGGTGGAGCTCAGACCGATAGAGATAGATACCAGCCAGCAGCTTATCATCCCAGTGATACTACTCAGGTTGGTGGGGCATAACTGTAAGGCCCCGTGAAATTTTTGTGCATAAAACCTAGTAGATGTGGTGTCATGGTCCGAATGATGTGTTAGGAATGCGTAGATCCAACTACTTAATTCCAAGGGATTCTAGGGCAAGGATTCAACTTCCCCAATATTTTCAAGGTAAAAACCCTAACTATTTTCTTTGATTTTCAGTTTTAATTGGGTAAAGAGAGGTTTGCATATAATAGCTTTTGAAAATAGAATTTTTACACTCATGCATGATTATTTAACTTGATTTCTAGTAAAAAGAAGTGAGTAGAAGTAAGAGTCTTCAAGAACAAGGTTGGCAAGAGTAGGATATCTTGTGTAAGCATAAAGTAGGAGGAAAAATCACCACCAGGTATGTATGGCTAATTTTGATTCTTGTGAAATCGCCCTTATGTGTAAAATTGTTTGGCATGTGTTGATTTGAGAAATTGTATGTGATTAATTGATGTTGTTGTTGGATATTCAAAGTTGTTGTTGAACTATGAGTGTTGTGGTAAGAAATATGAACCGAAAGGTAAATGAGAGTTGAATTGGGTAAAGAATTTGTGAATAATGATTATGATGGCCTATATGGCACCTTGTGGAAAAGAAATCAAAACACTTGAGAATTGGTTTATTGTGGAAAGAGATGAAACATTTGAATTATGGAAAATTGTTGAATATACATGTGTGAATATTATTGAATGTGGAAACATTGTAACTTGGTTGTGATATTGGCTTGAGAAGTAATTGAGAACATGAAACAATGTGCAAGTTGCTTATTTGAACTTGTTGAAATTGTGTGTAGTACCTTATCTGTTGTTTGAAATTGTTGTGTTTTCAACTGTAAGGCGGGGTCGTGTCGCGCGCCGCGACGTGGTGAAATAAGGTGTGGGTTGGGGTGATAAGGGTGGCCGAGGTAATAAGGGTGGTCAGGGGCAATAAGGATGGAAAGCGATCGAAATCGCTATTGAAAATTGATACATAAATCAATAATGTGAAATTGTGAAAGGAGACAGCAGGAGAGTTTGCAACCTGTGGGGCACTGATTGCCCCTTTGTTTGACTACTTGTGTTTTACGTGATTGATTGGTTATTGTTAAATTGGTTGATCGTGGAAAGTGCTTTGTGTGAGAATTATTTGAAATGAGGAAAAGGTGGAAACATGGTTGGCTGGCTTAATTGATTGTTGATGTAATTTAATGGCTTGAGTTTACTTGGGACAAAGTTTGTCCATACATACCGGTACAATTTAAGTGTACTGACGTCCCTTTTGCCGGGGGCGCTACATTCGTGTCATGATTGTAGGTGGATCAGTAGCAGGCACTTCAGCTCGTCGGCGGTAGTATTCTTCTCCTTCCACTGCCCGTCTTGGTGAGCCCCTTTCTTCCTCGGGGCCTTGTGTGGTTCTTGCCACTTCGGTTTGGATTTCATTTTGGTTTTGAAAGGTATAGCCGGAGCCTTGTTACCGGCAAGTATTGTATTTCCCTTTTGTATCCTAGAGGCTCTGTAGACATGTAAGCTGTGGGACTCCAGTCTTATATATATAAGGTGTTATGTCGGGCGTTGTAAAAGTTGAAATCTTGTTAATGAATCACTCGTATCATTTTATTTGTTTAATGTGAAATCAATTATGATTAGTAATATATTTGGTTAATGAGAAACAGTCATCACAGGGGTAACGCGTGGGAATGAAAGGCACCCAGGTCCGCTTGACTGGGGCAACCCGGTCAGGGCGCCGGTCATGTCCCTCGATTTGGGGCGTGACAATAACCCCGATGTTATGCACTTCCTGCCAGACTAGAGGCTGAGTCCTCAGATGCCATCATTACAGGTATTATTTTGGTTTGTGATAGAAAGGCATCAGAATTATTTGACCCTGGGTCTACATATTCGTACGTGTCTTCCTATTTTGCACCGTACTTGTTTTTCAGCCTAGTGACCCACTGGTGTTCCTGTTCATGTGTCTACACTAGTAGGCAATTCTATTATGGTTGATCGAGTTCATCGGTAATGTATTGTAGTGATTGAGGGTCTTGAGACCGTGCTTATTTATTGCTCTTAAATATGGTAGATTTGGATATTATATTAGGCATGGACTAGCTATCTCCATATCATGCTATTTTAGATTGCCATGCCAAGACTGTGACTTTAGCTCTGCCGAATTTGCCTCGTATAGAGTGGAAGGGAATTTCAGGTCATACTAGCCGCAATGTTATTTCTTATGTTAAGGCTCAACGAATGGTTGAAAAAGGGTGTTTGGCTTACTTGGCCTATGTCCGTGATTCCAGTGCTGAGGTTCCGTCTATTGACTCTATGCTCGTGGTTCGCGAATTTCCTAAAGTATTTCCTTCAGACTTGCGAGGTATGCTGCCCGACAAGGACATTGATTTTTTCATTGACTTGGATCCAGGCACTCAGCCCATTTCTATTCCCCCATATCGTATGGCTCCGCCAGAGTTAAGGGAATTGAAGGAGCAATCGCAGGATTTACTTGAAAAGGGTTTCATTAGACCAGTGTTTCGCCATAGGGTGCGCCGGTATTATTTGTAAAGAAGAAAGATTGGTCGATGAGAATGTGCATTGACTATCGGCAGTTGGACAAGGTGACTATCAAAAATAAATACGCACTCACGCGAATTGATGATTTATTTGATCAACTTCAGGGTGCCAAGGTTTTTTCGAAGATAGATTTGAGATCTGGCTATCATCAGCTGAAGATTAGGGCATCTGATGTCCCTAAGACAACATTCCGCACTCGGTAAGGACATTATGAATTTCTGGTCATGTCTTTTGGGTTGACAAATGCCCCAGCAGCTTTTATGGAATCGATGAATTGGGTGTTTAGGCCTTATTTAGACGTGTTTGTAATAGGCTTCATTGATGACAAATTAATATATTCCCGCAGTTAGGAGGAGCATGCGCAACATCTCAGAGTGGCTTTGCAGACTTTGAAAAATAGCCACCTATATGCAAAATTTTCAAAGTGTGAATTTTGGTTAAGTTCAGTTGCATTCCTGGGTCATATTGTGACGGCATCGGGTATTCATGTTGATCCAAAGAAGATTGAGGCAGTCAAGAACTGTCCTAGACCGACATCAGCCACAGAAATTCAG
The DNA here is from genome assembly GCA_032618575.1 of Nicotiana noctiflora. Classification (NCBI taxonomy): domain Eukaryota; kingdom Viridiplantae; phylum Streptophyta; class Magnoliopsida; order Solanales; family Solanaceae; genus Nicotiana; species Nicotiana noctiflora. The sequence continues at coordinate 793,874 of JASVEL010013689.1, read as the reverse complement.
AGTTTCTTCAAATTAGCGGGTTATAATCGGCGATTCGTGAAGGGGTTTTTATATATTGCAACCCTACTAACCAGATTGACGTAGAAAGGTGTTCAATTTGAATGGTCAGATGAATGTGAAGCGAGCTTTTAGAAGCTCAAGACAGCATTGACCATAGCATCGATACTGGTTTTACCCACAGGTACGGGACCTTATACGATTTATTGTTATGCTTCTCGTATTGGGCTTGGTGTAGTGTTAATGCAGGATGGCATGGTTATTGCCTATGCTTCGAGGCAGTTGAAGATTCATGAAAAGAACTATCCAGTTTATGATCTGGAATTGACGGCGATTATTCACGCATTGAAGATCTGGAGGCATTATTTGTATGGCATGGCATGTGAAGTATACACTGATCATAAGAGTCTTCAATATTTGTTCAAATAGAAGGAGTTGAATTTGAGGCAAAGGAGATGGCTAGAATTGCTGAAAGATTATGATGTCACCACTTTATATCATCCGAGAAAAGCAAACATGGTGGCCGACGCTTTGAGTAGGAAGTCAGCCAGTATGGGCAGTCTTGCTTATATTCCAGTCAATCACAGGCCGCTTGCTTTGGATGTTCAGTCCTTAGCCAACCGATTTGTGAGGTTGGATATTTCTGATCCTAGTCAAGTGCTAGCTTGCACGGTCGCTTGCTCTTCATTATTGGAGCGTATCCGCGATCAACAATATAATGATTCTTATTTATGTGACCTTAAAGACACGGTTCAGCGAGGAGGTGCCAAGCAGGTCACCTTAGATGCTGATGGGATTATGAGGATGCAAGGGCCCATTTGTGTGCCAAATGTCGATGGGCTTAGAGAATTGATTTTAGAAGAATCTCATAGTTCGCGGTATTCTATTCATCCAGGCAAAGCAAAGATGTATCAAGATTTGTGGCAACATTATTGGTGGCGTAGAATGAAAAAGGATATTGTGGCATATGTAGCGCGGTGTCTAAATTGTCAGCAGGTTAAATATGAACATCAAAGACCTGACGGTTTTTATTTCAGAGAATTGAGCTTCCTGAATGGAAGTGGGAGCGGATCACTATGGGCTTCGTTTCTAGACTTTCGATGACTCGGAAGAAGTTTGATGATGTTTGGGTGATTGTTGATAGGCTGACCAAGTCAACTCATTTTATTTCGGTTGCCACTACCTATTCATCCGAGAGATTAGCTGGAATTTATATCACAGAGATTGTTCGCCTCCATGGTGTGCCTATCTCTATCATTTCAGATCGAGGTACGCAGTTTACCTCACATTTCTAGAAGGCGTTTCAACAAAAGTTGGGCACCCAAGTCCAGCTAAGTACAACCTTTCATCCCTAGACGGACGGTCAGTCCGAAAGGACTATTCAGATATTGGAAGATATGCTTCAAGCATTTTTTATTGATTTTGGAGGCTCGTGGGATCAATTCCTGCCTTTGGCAGAGTTTGCTTATAATAATAGCTATCAATCGAGCATTCAGATGGCTCCTTATGAAGCCTTGTATGGTAGGCGGTGTAGTTCTCCGGTTGGATGGATTGAACCGGGAGAAGGTCGGTTGTTGGGTATGGATTCAGTTCAGGAGGCCTTAGAGAAGGTCAAGATCATTCAAGATAGGCTTCACACAGCTCAGTCCAGGCAAAAGAGTTATGCAGATCGCAAGGTTCGAGACATAGCTTTCATGGTTGGGGAGCGAGTATTGCTCCGAGTGTCGCCTATGAAGGGCGTGATGAGATTTGGAAAGAAGGGCAAACTTAGCCCTAGGTTTATTCGCTGATTGAGATTCTTGATCGTGTGGGAGAGGTGGCATATAAGCTTGCCTTGCCGCCTAGCTTGTCAGCTGTACATCCAGTATTTCATGTGTCCATGCTCGGAAAATATCACGGCGATCCATTCCACGTGTTAGATTTTAGCACTGTCCAATTGGACAAGGATCTATCTTATGAGGAGGAGCCGGTAGCTATTCTAGACCGACAGGTTTGACAGTTGAGGTCGAAGAGTTTTCCTTCTGTGCGATTTCAGTGGTGGGGTCAGCCTCTTGAGGCATCGAGCTAGGAGTCCAAGTCTGACATGCAGAGCCCATATCCTCATCTATTCCCTGACTCAGGTACTTCTTTCTTTTGTCCGTTCAAGGATGAACGGTTGTTTTAGAGGTGGAGAATGTGACGACCCAAAGGATCATCACTTGTTTTCTTAATTATTTCGAGCTTCTAAGGCCTTGAAAACCTCATTTATAATTTTCTCGATTTGCGTGCGCAGTCTGGGCTCGAAGCTAGAAATTTTTTATGTTGAAATATATGAAATGTGTGAAAATTTTGAAGAATTTTGATATTAATATTGATATGGTTGACTTTGGTCAACATTTTTGGTAAACGGACCCGTGACTTGACGGTCTCAGAAAATCCGCAGAAAAATATGGAACTCGGGAGAATGCCCGGAATCGAAATCCGAGGTCTAGAACCCCGATAAAAGAATTTTTCTATTAAATTGTTTTCTGAAAATGTTTAAGAAAAATAAAATTGAAATTTGATTAAAAAGTAATGGTATCGGGCTCGTATTCTGGTTCGGACGCCTGGTACAGGTCATATATGTTGGTTAAGCGCTTCTTGTAAAATTTGGTTTGAAACGGACGTCGTTTGACGTGTTTCGGCCTTAAATTGGAAATTTTTGAAGTTATGAAATTTTGAAAGAATTCTTGAGTTTTAAGGCTCAATTCATTGATTTTGATGTTATTTTGGAGATTTCATCGCGCGAGCAAGTTCGTATGATATTTTTGAGTCAGTGTACATATTTGGTTTGAATCCCCGAGGGCGTGGGTGAGTTTCGTATAGGTATCGGGATGGTTTTGGACTTGAAAATGCAGCAGAAATTCTGCAATTTCTGCACAGGGATTTTGTTCTACGTGATCGCGGCCTCATCCATGCGATCGCACTGTAATGGCCATTCCTTCTACGCGATCGCAACATCCCTCACGCGATAGCGTAGCTTCCAACTTTCCCCCTACACGATCGCAATCATTTTCACGCGATTGCATCGGCCAAATAAGCCGCCTGGTGAATTTCCTCTACACGATCGCAACTTTGCTCATGCGTTCGCATAAGGGCCAGTCTTTCCTCTATGCGATCGCAGCCCAATTCACGCGATCGCGTAGGGTAATTTCGCCCTGTGAATTTTTCAGCTCAAAACAGAACACTTACGGGATTTTATCCCATTTTCTCAAAACTCTCTCTTCTCCACAGCTTCTTGGGCGATTCTTGAGCAATCCTTTTTCAAACTTCTTGGATAAGTGATTCTTGACTCGTTTTCTTTATTTTCCATTAATATTATTTGAATTCCTATGCCTAAATATGTGTTAATGGGTAGAAAAATTAGAGAAATGAGTATAGTTAGGGTTTTCAAAGAATTTGCGATCTAGACCTCCTTTTGGGGTCGAACTTAAGAACAAATTGTATATTTGAACTCGTGGATTATTGGGTGAATTTATTTTTGTTCGAAACTTGAGTTTCGATCATGTGGGCCTGGGGTCGATTTTCACTATTCCGAGCAGAATGTTGTAAAAATTATATTTGGCCATATGAACTAGTTTGTTGAGTAGTATTGATGATATTAAATCAATTGTGTACAGATACGATTGGATTGGAGCCAAATTCGAAAGGAAAAGGCATTGCTACGGATTGAATTGTTCGTAAACTTTCGAGGTAACTGTTTGTTCTATCCTAGCTTGAGGGAATAGGAATTGAGTTGATGTGTTAATTGTTAAATGTGGAATCCGACGTATAGGTATGGTGACGAGTATCTATACGTTGGGAGTTGAGCATGACCGTGGGTCTTTAATTGATTAAATTCCTATTAATCCTATGTGATTATGTGAAAGGAAATTATTATTGGTTTTATACCGGTCATGTATATAAATTGTTGATTAAATGTTATTGGTGTCACACCAGTAATAGATATATATTGTTGATTTATTATTATTTATTGGTTTTACACCGGTAATATAAATATTGTTGAAATTGAAGATTATTGGTTTAATACCGGTAATACTTTTATATACTTACTGTTGATCTGAGATTATTGGTTCAATGCCGGTAATATACATTATTAAAGAATTGGGATCGTGTGGCACGCCGACCACTATATAATAAGAAAATGGGATCGTGTGGCATGCCGACCACAAAGTTATTTGAATCTTGGCATTGGCCATAGTTGCCAGCAGCCTATTATTAAATATGGGAGCGAGTGGTACGCCTACCACAAGATATGCAATGGAAAGTGAATTGAGACATGAAAGTAAGTTTTGTTCCATTGTTCAGATTACGATATATAAATTATTGATTGCTATTTCAGAGCAGATTCTTTCCTTATAAATGTTCTATAATGTTTTCCTGCTGTTGTATATGTATATATCCTAACTGTACAGGTTTATGTGGGTATCTAGTCCTAGCCTTGTCACTACTTCGCCGGGATAGGCCAGGTACTTACCAGCACATGGGGTCGATTGTGCTGATACTACACTCTGCATTTTTTTATGCAGATACAGGTTACAGACAGCAGCAGCGGTAGTAGCACGATTGTGGACATTCCGACTACTGAGACTTCGAGGTAGCCTTGCAGGCGTCCGCATGACCTGTTGTCTCCTCTATCTATATTTTTCATTCTGTCTCATGTCTTCGAGATGGACAACTTATATTTCTTTCAGACGATTATGTGTATTATTCTTAGAAGTTCGTGAGTATTGTGATACCAGTCTTGGGTAGTGTATCATGTTTGTGTTTTCTATAATGTATCTAGTAAAATTTTCTAAGTCTTCCGCTAAATTTATTTATTCCGCTATAATTACATAATTATATTTAAAGTTTTAAAAAGAGAGTTGCGACTAATGGAGATGTAAGTAAGATTTGGCTTGCCTAACTTTCACTAGTAGGTGCCATCATGACTCCCGATGGTGGGAAATTCGGGTCGTGACAATTGTTTGGTTTCTGGATTTTATTGCATGCCTTATTTTATAGCCCCACGAATGTCATAACTTGCTAATGTGATGGCTGCAAGCTCGACTTTCCAGCTTAAGGCATAAGCTACAACATTACCTTTGCCCGGCCTGTACTCCACTACATAATCAAACTCGGCCATGAAATCCTGCCACATAGTCTGGTTTGGTGTGAGCTTCTTCTGCGTCTGAAAGTAGCTAGTAGCCATATTGTCGGTCTTGACTATGTACCTTAACCCGAGCAGATAATGTCACCATGTACGAAGTCAATTCACAATGGCATTCATTTCCTTCTCTTTCACTCTGTAACGCCACTCCATCCCATTTAACTTGCTTATCATGCTATGGGATGCTTATCATGCATCCCATAGCTCTCAAATGCTATGGGATGCTTATCGTGCATCAGGACACCCTCAATGGCAAAGTCTGAGGCATCTGTGTACACCTCAAATGTCTTGTAAAAGTCAGGTAATGCCAAGACTCGCTCTTCTATTACAGTTACCTTAAGGCCTTCAAATTCCTTTTGATAGTGCTCCATCCAAACCCATGATTTGTTCTTTTTTAGTTACTCAATCAATGGTGCGTCCTTGGATGAGTAGCTACTAATGAACTGGCGATAGTAGTTAACAAGGCCAAGGAAGGATCTCAAATCAGTTACCTTAGTTGGTTCCTCCCACAATTGGATTGCGCGTATCTTAGCGTCATCCATGAATAGCTCTCCATTGCTAATTATATGGCCAAATAAGTGCCTTTTTGATTGTGCAAACTTACATTTATCCCCCTTTATGTATATCTCGTTCTTCCTCAAGACTTGGAAAACCTTCCTAAGTGCTCCATGTGCTCCTCTAAGGTTCTTCTGTAGATGACTATGTCATCTAGGTAGACTACCACAAACTGATCAAGGTATAAATAGAAAATTCTTGTTCATAAGGGTGCAAAATGTGGCCGATTCATTGATTAAGACAAACGGCATCACCAACCACTCAAAGGCTCCATATCTCGTCACACATGTTGTCTTTGGCTCATCCCCTTTTGCAATGCGAACCTGGTAGTAGTCATTTCGAAGATTCATCTTAGTAAAGTACTTGGCTTGCCCAAGTCTATCGAACAAGTCAACAATGATCAGGATCGGGTACTTATTCTTCACTGTGACATTATTAAGTGCTCGATTGTCTATGCACAAAATGTGCATTTGATGGGCAAATGTGACCAGCATATAGCATCTTTTTCAATTGTTTCCTAAGCTCCTCTAGCTCGAGCGATTCCATAAGAAATAGGGAAAATACGGGTGGCTTAGCCCCTAGATCCAACTCAATCTTGTGATCCACCTCTTATTTAGGCGGTAAGTAATTTGTAACGACCCGGACGGTCGTTTTGGAAAATTACGCCCCAATCCCCAATTTAACTGTTTTCCCTAAGTTCATTTCTGCTATTGTGGTTTTCCGGGAGAGTCGGTTCTGAAATTTGGAGTATTTTGGGACACTTAGTCCCTAAATGAGAGCTTTAAAGTTAGAAAATGGTCCGTAACTGGAAAAGTGTCAAGACGACCTCGGAACAGAAATCCGATGGTTCCATTAGCTCCGTTGGCCGATTTCGGGGTTGGGAGCGCGTTCGGAATGTATTTTGGAGGTCCTTAGCTCAATTAGGCTTGAAATACCGAAGGTTGAAATTTTGGCGAAATCCGAACGATAGGTGAGATTTTGATCCGGGGGTCGGAATGGAATTCCGACAATTTCTATAGCTTCGTTATGTGATTTTGGATATGTCCGCAAATTTTCAGGTCATTCAGACGTCGTTTGGTTGGGTTTTAGATCGGATGTGCAATTCGGAAAGTTTTAATAAATTTAGGCTTGAATTCGATGTGAATTATGGGTTTTGATGTTGTTAGACGTGTTTTTATGATTGGAATAAGTTCGTATCGTGTTTTGGAGTATGTTGGTGGTTTTCGTTGGGGTCCCGGGAGCCTCGGGATGAATTCGGACCATCAAGCGGGCATTTGGAACTTGGAAATTCTGCAGAAAATGCAGCAGTAGTGCAGCAGACGTTAAGCCTTCGCGTTCGCGTGGTAATGGCCGCGTTCGCGTAGGCATGGTAGAGCTAAGCATCGCGTTCGCGTCCCTTGAGTCGCGATCGCGTAGAAGGAAAAGAGGAAGCACCGCGTTCGCGTCACAGGTGTCGCGTACGCATAGAAGAAAAACGGTCTATTGGAAGGTTGTTCTTCGCGAACGCGTGGGAGTCGTCGCGTTCGCGTTGAGGAAGGGGAATTTGTGCTTCGCGGACGCGTGGGGAGCGTCGCGTTCGCGATGGGTAATTTTTGCAGGTCATCGCGAACGCGTGGCTTACTTTGCGTTCGCGTAGAAGAATTTGGGCTGTTCATCGCGAACGCGTGAACAGTAATGCGAACGCGTTGAGTAATGGGGTCTGGCAGTGAGTTTAATTACAGAACAGAACCAGTCGCGGGTTTCATACCCCAAAACGCCATTTTTGAGTTCTAGAGAGAGAAACTCACGGGAATTGCTGGAAATTCATCGGGGATTCGTCGGAGGTAAGTTTTGTGGCTTAATTACATCATTTTAACATGAAATCCTTGGTTAAATTTCTGTAAATGGAAGATTAAAGGTGGGTTTGAGCCCTAGGCCTAAATTGAAGAAAAACACCGATTTGAGTGGGCAAATGGAGTCCGATTTTGGTAAAATTTATATGCCTAGACTCGTATTGAGATAAGGAACCGGAATATATAATTTTTGTGATTTTTCGATAAACGTACCGGAAGTCGGGTTTTGGCAACTTGTGGGTTTTGGTGAATTTTGAGTTAATTTGATTGGGTAATGCCCAATTGGCCTATTTTGATGTGACTCTATTGATTCTGTTCATGTGGTACGTGAATTTGCTGATGTATTTCTAGCTGATCTTCCGGGCATGCCACCCGACAGAGATATTGACTTTGCTATTGACTTGTTGCCGGGCACTCAGCCCATTTCTATTCCACCGTACCGTATGGCTCCTCCTGAGCTGAAGGAGTTGAAGGATCAATTACAGGAGTTATTGGGCAAGCGTTTTATTCGACCCAGTGTTTCGCCTTGGGGTGCTCATGTATTGTTTGTGAAGAAAAAGGACGGTTCTATGCGTATGTGTATTGACTATCGTCGGCTGAACAAGGTTACAGTGAAGAACCGGTATCCTTTGCCCCGTATTGATGATTTATTTGACCAGCTACAGGGCGCACAGGTGTTTTCTAAGATTGATTTGCGCTCTGGATATCACCAACTGAAGATTCGGGAGCTAGATATCCCGAAGACTGCCTTCAGGACCCGGTATGGTCACTATGAGTTTCTCGTGATGTCTTTTGGGCACGGATTACATATCTTTTATGTTATGTTTCCGCTGTTTCTTATTTAAGTATTTATAACTTATATATTTCGCAACGTGTTAGGCTTACCTAGTCGTGGGGACTGGGTGCCATCACGACATGTTCACAATTGGTGAATTAGGGTCGTGACAAGTTGGTATCAGAGCTCTAGGTTCGTAGGAGTCACGGGACACAGACCGGTTACTTAGATTCTCGCCGATCGATACAGGAGACGTCTGTATTTATCTACGAGGGGCTATGTAACTGTTTAGTAAACTCTTCAATTCTTTGAATTCCTTATCGTGCGCCATTTATTTAGTTGGAGCCTATGTCATATGTTCTTTTGCATCCACTCGTGTGTTGAAATTGCGCACTCGGTATCAAGTATGCGCCGGCGGTTCGTGATGCTGCAGAGGGATTTCAAGGGAGTCAAGAATTTACTCATCCATTGTTACCGCGTGTCATCCATATCGATAATGCAAGAGAATTGAGAGGTCTTCAATTGTGCACATGGGGGTGCATTAGATTCTTACATTCGGTTGATAAGTACGGTCTTGAGAAGGTTTACTTAACTACCAAATCGTCACAACAATGGTAAAAATCACAAGGTGGATGTAGATCTAAAGATAGTTGGTGGTAATAAAGACTATATGGTTCACATGAGATATCTATTTAGCGAAGGATTCAGACAGCAGAGATACTGGTGGGAAATGAGTTTAACTGTCTTAAGAAGGACATGTACCAAACGAATGTCTTGGACTGTCCTATGATGAAGATGTACAAATGATAAAGGCCATTGTCATGGATTAACAAGATGTATCTTATGGCTTCGTGTCAAGTGAAAGGATTTCACTATCAACGATCTAACTATAGGTCATGTGTCATATCAGATTTGGCCTGCGATGTATTTAGGTGCTATTCAACAAAAAGTTCTTGAAAACTTGCGGATGGGCAAGAGTTGAGGCTCGTATGGTATGATGTTGGGACTTTGGATGTTCCCGTGTCCCTAATAAACTCTACATTTTATTATCAGCATGGAAATATTCGACAAAGGCTACATGGTGCTTCGTAGGCGTGTGTGAATCATAGTATGTTTTAAGATGTTGTTGGTAGAGAATGCTCGGTGCATGGAGCGAGAAGATGTTTGGTTGTATTGGGATGAGGTCATACCCTATGATGTTAGAGTGCTAATAGAGCACATGTGGTTATATTCGTTGGATCAAGTGAGTTGCAGTTGAATAATAGTAAATGACTCGAGAGAATGGTTCTAATGTGTTCGAGAGTCGTGTAATAGTGGCTTTGGGCTAAGTGGGAGAGTCCCACCGCTTAAGATTGGGTTTCATGGTTAATTACCGTATGAATTATGGATATTAGCGTATTAATGGGTTATTTGCAGCTACGGAAAAAGACCATGAGTGGTAATTTAAGTATATGAATTGTTGAATGCATGTTATGGTTAGCCTTGCTAGCTCATGTTCAAACTTGAGGGAAAATTTATGATTTATGCCTCGTATAGGTGCAGGCTTCGCGGGAAGTGATTCCGCTGGGTGCTTTATCGAGAGGGTATTCATATGTTATAAAGAAATTCAGTAGAGTTGGTTGTGTACTGGAGCAAGTTAGAACCGGATGGTTCTCAATAGCGGTCCTAGTGAATTCTAGAGGTAAAGTGTGGTGCCTGATAATTTTGAATCATATAAGTACAGTTGAGGATCAAGCCTTTAAAGCAACTTAGGAAGAAAGTACAAAAACAATCTATGATGTTTTGACTTGTGATGTATCATTTGAGAGGCGTGAAATGGTCGTCGTTCTTGAGATAGCATGGCCTCATGATTTCATGTCATTCGGGGTGAGTGTGGTTGAAATAAGTTAGGTATTGAAGGGAGATATTTACATTATAGGGCAATCCAGGATAAACTGGAAGAAAGTAGATTGATTAGCCAAAGTTGAGTTGGCATATTGGTGCCAATGATCGGTTCATGTAATGTGATCGAATTATGCATGTGATTTGTGGCGGTGCATTTGAGGCTTGTCGGCCGCAGTGTTTGATGGTATTCTGAAGTATTCTTCTGTTAGGGCCTATTATGAGTAGGCATATCTCGGAAAGGGTTATGGTGACTTGGACCACTACTTAGAGATTGGCATATACAACGGTAATGAGAACTCGCCTGTGTGTTGCTATAGTTCTCCCGAAGTGAGTTAAATGGGAAGTATTATGTGATGAAGTATTAGCCTATCGTCAGTTCTAGAGCTATGATGGAAATTGTGTGTATCATATATCGACACGTGAGGTGCAGTGAGTAGTATGAAATTTGAAGTAAGGACCAAGGTCACGGTTTGGTCAATGAATGTGATATAAAGATCTCGGATGAGCAGGAAAGGAGTTTCAGTGTTTTGAGTAAGATGGGTATTAACATCAGTATCATTTGAGGTCGGTGTCTTGTGAGAAAGGTTTTGCATCCCGGTTAGGGACTCCTAATCGCTTTTCAGTGCTAGTGCAGCCGGTGGGTTGAATGTGCAGGCCCGTTTAATTATTCAGAAGATGGTGGGAGCTTGACCCACAAGAAGATTGCATAGGTGTGACTTGTAGTCACTTGATTGGTTAGAAATTTAAACCAAGAATGAGGATTTTGGTGATATCATCCATTTGAGAACTTATGCCTGGAGGGCACTCTGCTTATTGGGTTATAGACCTGTGAAATACTATTGACTTAGCTTGACACGACCAGGATAGACTTAAGGTCGGTGGATAGATTTAAATGTGAACGTGAGCCTTGCATTAGGCCGGTTATGTTTCTTCCAGCAATGCGCTCTTTATGGAGGGATAGTCGCGGTCTTATTTTCCCGGTTAGTTAATTCATGTAAAGATATATTGCACCGTATGAGTGCGAGACGGCTTGGTAAGTTCCTTATGTGTTGGGGTTCCGCTCAGCGGTGATGTTATATGAGCATGATGGCTCTTGAGACTCGGATCTTATATCGCACCTCAGTTGTGCTTGAGTTTGTAGCCTATAGCGCTATATGTTTCATTGTGTCTGATATCATGCACCTTAGTGTGCTTATGATCGATATTCAGTATTTTGATGTGACGAGCTATTCAGCTCGACATATGACTCCTTGGGTGAGTTTTATATTGTTGGGATCGGGTGGCACGCCGCCATGGTTATATTGTTGGGACCGGGTGGCACGTCGCCATGGTTATATTGATGGGATCGGGTGGCACGCCGCCATGGTCATATTGTTGGGATCGGGTTGCATGCCGCAACAATGTGATGTTTATTTCAGTGTCCATAATTGCTTTTATGTGTTCTGCTTCCTATTTTTATGAGGAAGTCCATGTTGGTGTGAGAGTTGAATAGTTCTCTCTAGTGTTCGCCTTCCTTTTGGTACCACGTACGAATTAATAGCCTACTAGCATATTGTGTCATCTTGTGGGACTTTTGATTGTGTCTGATGTGGCTTATCGCCTGAGCAGTTCGTACTGGGTGAGATGACATTATGTGATTTGGGGTCAGTGCAAATTGATTATATGAAGAAGTATATTATAGAGGAAAGGATCATCCTCTGGTTTAGGACAAGGTAATGGATCTTGTCAGGAGTATGGACCCAATGAATTGTTGATTCAGTAGTTGGTCATGGATATCGACACATCTCTTCCATCGTGTCAGGTATTGTAAAAGTTGGAACGAGACCTATGTAGATCGTGAGGTGCAATGGGAGCATCCGATTCGTTGAATTTTTGGCTAATTTGATCATAAAATATTATCGTGGTCCTGTGGATTTTGTGTTGTAAGGTAAGAATCCAGCAAGGTTATGCAATCATGTTTGGGGACGGCATTTGAGGAATATTGAGTGATCTCTTGATGAAAACAAGCCTGACACAGAATTTCCGGATGTTGGAATTAGGCTCTAAGACTTAATTGTTTGAACAAGAGGGAATATCTTCAGATTATATCAGGCTAATGTGCCCAGCTGAGTCCTAAATTTATTGGCCCTTTTGAGATTTTGAGGCATGTTGGGGTGGTTGCTTATGAGTTGGCCTTACCTCCCAGCCTAGCCGGAGTCCATCCCGTATTTCATATCTCTATGCTCCGGAGGTACCATGGTGACCCGTCGCATGTGTTGGATTTCACTTCTGTTCAGCTAGACGAGGATCTGTCTTATGTTGAGGATCCAGTAGCCATTCTAGACAGGCAGGTCAGAAAGCTAAGGTCAAAGAACATCGCTTCGGTAAAGGTTCAATGGCGGGGTCAGCCGGTCGAGGAGGCGACTTGGGAGACCGAGCAGGATATGCGCAGCCAGTACCCTCATCTTTTCACTACTCCAGGTATGTTTTCTATGCTCGTTCGAGGACGACAACCACATAAGTCCATTGGTGTAACGACCCGGCCGGTCGTTTTAGAAAATTACGCCCCAATCCCCAATTTAACTGCTCCCCTAAGTTCATTTCCGCTATTGTGGTTTGCCGGGAGAGTCGGTTCTGAAATTTGGAGTATTTTGGGACACTTAGTCCCTAAATGAAAGCTTTAAAGTTAGAAAATGGTCCGTAACTGGAAAAGTGTCAAGACGACCTCGGAGCGGAAATCCGATGGTTCCATTAGCTTCGTTGGGCGATTTCGGGGTTGGGAGCGCGTTCGGAATGTATTTTGGAGGTCCTTAGCTCAATTAGGCTTGAAATGCCGAAGGTTGAAATTTTGGCGAAATCCGAACGATAGGTGAGATTTTGATCCGGGGGTCGGAATGGAATTCCGACAATTTCTGTAGCTTTGTTATGTGATTTTGGATATGTCTGCAAATTTTCAGGTCATTCGGACGTCGTTTGGTTGGGTTTTAGATCGGATGTGCAATTCGGAAAGTTTTAAGAAATTTAGGCTTGAATTCGATGTGAATTATGGGTTTTGATGTTGTTAGACTGTTAGACGTGTTTTTATGATTGGAATAAGTTCGTATCATGTTTTGGAGTATGTTGGTGGTTTTCGTTGGGGTCCCGGGAGCCTCGGGATGAATTCGGACCATCAAGCGGGCATTTGGAACTTGGAAATTCTGCAGAAAATGCAGCAGCAGTGCAGCAGACGTTAAGCCTTCGCGTTCGCGTGGCAATGGCCGCGTTCGCGTAGGCATGGTAGAGCTAAGCATCGCGTTCGCGTCCCTTGAGTCGCGATCGCGTAGAAGGAAAAGAGGAAGCACCGCGTTCGCGTCCCAGGTGTCGCGTACGCGTAGAAGAAAAACGGTCTATTGGAAGGTTGTTCTTCGCGAACGCGTGGGAGTCGTCGCGTTCGCGTTGAGGAAGGGGAATTTGTGCTTCGCGGACGCGTGGGGAGCGTCGCGTTCGCGATGGGTAATTTTTGCAGGTCATCGCGAACGCGTGGCTTACTTTGCGTTCGCGTAGAAGAATTTGGGATGTTCATCGCGAACGCCTGAACAGTAACGCGAACGCGTAGAGTAATGGGGTCTGGCAGTGAGTTTAATTACAGAACAGAACCAGTCGCGGGTTTCATACCCCAAAACACCGTTTATGAGTTCTAGAGAGAGAAACTCACGGGAATTGCTGGAAATTCATCGGGGATTCGTCGGAGGTAAGTTTTGTGGCTTAATTGCATCATTTTAACATGAAATCCTTGGTTAAATTTCTGTAAATGGAAGATTTAAGGTGGGTTTGAGCCCTAGGCCTAAATTGAAGAAAAACACTGATTTGAGTGGGCAAATGGAGTCCGATTTTGGTAAAATTTATATGCCTAGACTCGTATTGAGATAAGGAACCGGAATATATAATTTTTGTGATTTTTCGATAAACGTACCGGAAGTTGGGTTTTGGCAACTTGTGGGTTTTGGTGAATTTTGAGTTAATTTGATTGGGTAATGCCCAATTGGCCTATTTTGATGTGATTCTATTGATTTTTATCAGATTCTACACTTGTGGAGGACGACATTCGCGGCAAGAGAGTTGTTTCATAGCGGTTTTGTACCGGAGTCGAGGTAAGTGGCTTGTCTAACCTCGTGTGGGGGACTTTCACCCCTAGGATATTATTGTGATACTTTAAATGCCTTGTACGCGAGGTGACGGGCGTGTACATGCGCCGGTTGTTGAACACATACTTTACTCAAAATGTTCAATGAGTGATATTCCTGTTCTTAGTTGTTAAATTCGATATTCCTACCCGGTAGTAGTTAGAAAAGCATGATTAGATAAAATCTAACTGTCTAGTTGCTTAATTGACTTACTTGAGTTTTCTTGGTAATCGCTGGCGCTGTTCATCGGCGAAGTTATCGTTAAGAATATTATACTTCTCTCTGTGTATTCCTTTACTTGCTGTGGTTGTGGACTACGGGTTCGATTCCCGAGATCCTGAGATTATTGAAATGTGGACTACGGGTTCGATTCCCGAGATCATGAGATTATTGAAATGTGGACTACGGGTTCGATTCCCGAGATCCCGAGATTATTGAAATGAGGACTACGGGTTCGATTCCCGAGATCCTGAGATTATTAAAATGAGGACTACGGGTTCGATTCCCGAGATCCTGACTTATTGAGATATTATTGAGACATGGGCTGCAGGTTCGATTCCCGGAGACCCAGAGGTACTAAGAATGGGACTATGGGTTCAATTCCCATAGATCCTAGATTTGTTTATTTGAGTTGGTTATTTGTTGTTAGCTTAATTGTAGACAGTTGCAGTAATCATCATAATGTTGTTATTTCGGAAATTATTATCATTTAAACTATTTATTTTGTTATCATCATTATATTATTGTTTTCTCAGTAGGGCCCTGACCTACCTCGTCACTACTCCATCGAGGTTAGGCTTGGCACTTACTGAGTACCGCCGTGGTGTACTCATGCTACTCTTCTGCACACTTTTTGTTGTGCAGATCCAGGTACATCAGAGCAGGCTCGTACTAGGTGATTCCGCAGCTTTCTGGGAGACTTCGAGGTATGATCTGCTACGTCCGCGGATCCGGAGGCTTCCCTTCTATTCTAGTATTACTAGTGGACATTTTTCTTCATTTCGTTGTTAGATACTCTTTACACATAGAGCCACAGTTGTATTTCCCTTTTAGTCTGTGTTACCGTGGGGTTCCGGATCTTGGTAGTGTTTTATTTATTGTGTGACGGATGTATGTGCCAAGCGGCACGAATTACATATCTTTTATGTTATTTTTCCGCTGTTTCTTATTTAAGTATTTATAACTTATATATTCCGCAACGTGTTAGGCTTACCTAGTCGTGGGGACTGGGTGCCATCACGACATGTTCACAATTGGTGAATTAGGGTCGTGACATAATTAGGCAACTCTTCGGGCATGACATCTTTTTTTTCCTCAAGAAAATTCTCTATGCAAGGTGGCAATATCTCTTGAAAATTCTTGTCTTCCTCTAGACTTGCAGTGGTTGCCACGAATGTCGGCTCCCCTTCTTGATCCCCTTGACAACTTGCATAGCTCAGAGTTATGCTTGGATCTGTCCATGTGGCATAATCACTATAGGTACCATGCAAGCTCCTTCTTGCTCTATAACCAAGTAACGTCGGAGGTAGGGCACGATCAAAATATGACAATATATAAAGAACTCTTGCCCCAGTATGATGTCAAAGATATCCATAGCGGTTACGGAAAAGTTTGTCATTCCTTTCCAAGTTCCCAATTTGACCCCAACTTTATTAGCTACACGAGCATTCTGTATCTCGGCATTCACGGTCTTGACACGAGTGTTGGTTGGACCAAGATTCAATTCTAGTATCTTTGTGGTATCTTCAGTTACAAAATTATGAGTTGCTCCAGTATTTACCATTGCACGAGCGAGCTTCAAGTTGATAGTGAGATCCACATACTGATTGCCATTCTCGATAGGCTGGATAGCTTGCTTTATGAAAGTACTATATAATCCAATCATACCCAACTGTGCGGTTCCCGAACTCTCTCCTTGCGGCTGCTCCTTTCAATTACGGACTATGCTGCTGAGGCTCTTTAGGTCGGGGCAATCCTTGAAGTCGTGCGACCCTCCACATATAGAGCATCCCTTCTTCTCAGCATGTGACTTTTTTCTCAATGTAGCCTTTACGGCCACTCGACATTTTGGAATGTTGAGTCTTGGAGTATTGTTGTTGTGTCTCCTTGCCTTTGTCACAGTCTCCACCACCTTTGACATTGGTAACCTTTGACTCCTAGACATTGCCTTTGTTGTTCATTCCTGAAATCCATCAATGATTCGGCCTCCACTATGGCTTGGTCTATATTAGTGACTTGTCGGTGATGTACTTCCTTCTTAGCCTAATTTTTCTACCCGTCCATGAAGTGGAACAAGAAGTCACATTGGTCAGGTTGTGGATGTGAACCATAAGGGTAGTGAACTCCTTGACATAGTTACATATGCTTCATATTTTATTCAATTCCGTAAGCCTGTGCCTTGCCTCATACAAAACATTGTTTGGAAAGAACTGTCGCTTGAACTCGGCTTTGAACTAATACCATGTGCTAATAGTACATATAACTTTATCCACGTCGGCCATCTTCCTTCTCCACCATAACATGGAAGTCTCTAAGAGGTACAATACCACAGTGTTGATCTTGGTCTCGTCGTCTCTCACTTTTCCGTGCCTGAAGTATTTCTCCAAGTTCCAAAGGAAGTTTTCCACTTCTTGCACATCACGAACACATTTGAACATTGGGGATTTGGGAGCCTCGATCTTGGCCTCCCTCATCATCACATTATTGATGGATGCCTCGGCCACACCAACATTGACATGCTCCTCGAGTGACTCTATCTTCGTCTTCATAGCACTAATAGTACTCAAAGCCTCGATGAGTCTACACTCTAAAGTAGTGATCCTTTGCCTTAGTTCTATCTTGGTCTATGTACGTCCCTCTAAGTCATTTCGAATACTCTCAATATCTTCAAGAGTGTGCCCCTCAAGAGCACTAAGGGTGCCTTCCACTTTCCCCAAGCGTTGGTCAAAGATCTCCATGGCTTTCATCCCCACGTTCATCTTTACCACCCACTCTTTACCTAGCCAAATGTCCTCATGAAGGACCTCCACTCTTCCTCGCTCACCTCAGTGGCATATGGTTCTAGGAATGTAAGCCCTTATTTGGTATAATCTCAGGCGGCACCTCCAGGCTCTTGTTGGTAGCATTTCTCTTTTTGTTGCGGCCGTTCCTAACAGCAACATCCTGGATGTCATTGACTTGGGTGTTGGCAATGTTAATTTCTTTGTCGTTCGACATTCCCTTAGTTGAAACCTTCGCTTTGATACCACACTATCATGTACTTAGTTCTTAACTAAGTGTATGTCTAGCACTTGACAACTCACTCACAATCTTGCACGACTTGCTTACGTTCTTGATATGCCAAGTTAGCCTTACTACACTCAAGATCGCTAAGAGAATAATAGAAAGAACACAAGAGAATTGTTAAAGGAAGCTTTGTATTAGAAAGAACTTAAATTGTTTGGCTTGGTGAATTACACATGAATGCCTCCTAGTTTTGGGGGGCTAGTGTGTAAATATTAATTGTCACACAAGTCCTTAATATTTACAAGATGAGGGCTTTCTCTAGAATTCTCTACAAGCCTAGAAGATTCCAAGAAATTTCCTAGCAAATCCATATGGATCTAGGGTCTTCCGAAAGTAATGTCGGTACTTTCCTAGAATCTTCTCACAAATGCTAGCCTTTCTCTTATGTAATCTTTCATATGGCATTAATATATGCTAAATGGTGCATATGTGGCATGATCAAGTGTCGAGTCATCAATACAATCCCATTTCATGTATTTTATTTTGAAAATATGCATAAAAGCTCTTCCAATAGTTTCATGAATTCAATCTCCCTAAAACAAGAATTTGAAAAGCAATTTAAGTTAGTAAAGCGCATAGGTTGAAGAAAATACAGCACAACTTGAAAAAATAACAACATGTAAAAGAGTATGCACCTTTCATCTTGAATAATTAATTCAATTGAATTAGAATTTTCTGGCTTCTCGCGGGTTGGAGTGTGTCATAATGTAACAGCACGAATCTTCAAATTTCAACTCATTTTGAACATTGATATTTCGCTTTTATAGTTATAGTTTGGAGTCATGTAGAAGATAAACCCTAAGCAATGTGAAGAAATCAAACTTAAGCAAAAGTTGCTTAAAAAAAGATTTCTAAGGGAAGACTATTGTAGTAAATTAATTTTAAGTATAAGAAATCCTAATATTTAAAAATGTATGTGTAAATCAATTTGTATGAGTGAGTGCGCAAGAAATGATACGGATTTTCATTTTTTAGCTTTTGTCTTGTTTTGATTTTCAATGTTTTTTTTTGGTTAAATAAAATTTGTTAACCACAAGCCTTAATTTTGTCTTTCTTTTTACTTTGTCCTCTTGTTCATTTTTTAGTTCTATTCCCTTTAATATACTATAGTAGTAAGATACAAAATATTTATTTCTTAAAATAGAATACCTACCATAATTAAATTATATACAAAATTTAATTAAAGGTATGTATAATAATATATGTTATACACAAAACTTGTACTAAATAAATAATTATTATTTCAACTTAAAATTAATGTGTAAGATTTTCAATGAAATTTTAATTGATTCTTGCTAAAAAAAAGGTGTGATGAACCTTTTGAAAGTTAATTCTATATTCCAGGCCTTAAAACCCTCCTTTTATCTCACGTCAATTTGTGTGTGCAGTCCGGACGTATATCCAGAAAGCTTTTATGTGAAAATATGAGGAAAATGCTAATTTTACATTTAAAATTGAATTTAAGTTGACTTCGATCAATTTTTTGGGTAAACAGATCTATACCAATGATTTGATGGTCCCGAAGAGTCCGTAGAAAATATGGGGCTTGAGCGTATGCCCGGAATTGAATTCTAAGGTCCCAAGCCCAAGAAAAAAAAATTGAAACAAATTATTTAATTGAATTATAAGAGTTTTTGGAAATTTAAATATGTTTGAATTTGATGGTATTGGGCCCGTATTTTCATTTCAGAGCCCGGTATAGGTCTAATATGGTATTTAAGTTGTGCGAGTAAAATTTGGTAAAGAAACGGAATTCATATGACGTGAATTGGACCCTCAATTGTGAAATTTAAAACTTAAGAGTTCTTGATGATATTGATGCTAAACTCGTAGTTCGAGGTGTTATTTTGGTGATTTGATCGTACGAGTATATTTGTATGATATTTTTAGAGTTGTGTGCATATTTGGTTTAGAGCCCCGAGGTTTCGACTGAGTTTCGGATAGGCCATAGGATGTTTTTCACTTAGAAAAGTTGTTGGTTTTTGTTGTTACTGATGCTCACATAATTTGTTCATCGCGTTCACGTTACACCGGTCGTGAACACGTAGAGATAAATAGTTGTGGGTCGTTTTGTGCTTCGCAAATTCACCCTCCCCTATGTGAATGTGAAGTGTAACTTGGCTTGGGGGAAGGGAGCCCGGTACTCTATGCGAACACGACCTTGCAACCACGAAAATGAAGGCCTGAAGAGCTAAAGCTCCGCGAACGCAGGCCCTTCAGTGCAAACGTATAGGACACTGGCCGGTACTCTATGCAAAATCGGGCAAGCCCACGCGAACGCGATGAAGGCCTGCCCAGCTGTATAATGTCAATTTTAAAAACGAGCAGAACCTTTTTCTTCATGTTCTTTGAACTACGAAGCCCTAGAGACTATTCGTTTCACCAAAGTTTATCGCCAAAGTGTTGGTAATCAACTCTAAACTCTACTTTTTTAATTATCCAATATTTTTCATCACTTTTAAATCAAAAGTCAAGAATTTTTATGGTAGAAATTGGGAATTTTCATAGAGTAATAGTTTTTTGAATATTGGAATTTTGGACCTCATTTTTTGGGTCAAATAATTTGACTAATTGCATTTTTGAACTCGTGGGTGAATGAGTGATCGAGTTTTGGTCTGAACCTTGAGTATTGACCAAGCGGGCCTATGGTCGATTCTTGACGTTTGGTGAAAATGATAGAACACCTATAATTTAGCGTTGGAGTTGAATTCTTAGCATTTATTGATGTTGTTAAAATATTTTGGGTTAGATACAAGCAACTTGGAGGCAAAATATGGTCTAGCATTATTTTAAGGAAATAGGAGTTGTGATCTTATTTGTTATGTGTTAAGTATTGAGTACGACGTATAGGTGTGATGACAAGTATCTATACATTGGTGTCAAGTATGCCCATGAGTCTTATACTGTAATTCTTTAGATATGTATTTTCCATGCTTAATATGATGATTATCAATGTTGCTTAAGAAAGTATTCTTGGTAATTACCCATTGTTGAGCATTGGCTTAAGTTAAGATTTATGTTTTGAAGTGATTGTGGAAACGAGATGAGACATAATGTTAATTCCCTTGTCGAGATGTTATTGTTTTCCTTGCCGAGATGTTATTACTTATGATATTGTTTCTCTTGTCAGGATATTATTATTATACTATTTTTCCCCTGTGGGGATTTTATTGACTCCCTTGCCCAAATTGCTTTGTGGTTGTTGCTTGGGTAAGGAATAGAGTAAATCACGAAGGGTGATATTGTGCGTGATATTGTGAGTGTTAATGCACGAAGGGTGATGACGTGCCGATATTATGAATGTTAATGCATGAAGGGTGATGTGGTGCCACAAATTGAGATTTAATGTACGAAGTATAATGTCGTTCTATAATTATGTGAGGTAAAAGCACAAAGGGTGATGCCGTGCCGAATCTATTGATTCTTATGGTGAGAACGAGAGTAAAAGAAGGATTGGTGATGCCGTACACGTGTTACTATTTTCCTTATTCTTGTTGATCTTTGAATTATGGTGTTATTTATGTTTTTCTACTGGAAATCTATTGGTACTTGATATTCCCCACAGCATATTCCCCTTCTCATCTTTAACTGTTAGTTTCTATTATTATTATTCATTGTATATGATTTAACTGTACATGTTTAATTGGTAGTCATGTCCTAGCCTCGTCACTACTTCGTCGAGGTTAGGCTCAACACTTACCAGCACACGGGATCGTTGTGCTGATACTACACTTTACACTGTGTGTACATCATGGTACTGGAGCGTTTAAACCACAGTGAGGTTGTTGCCTTCAGTCCAGCGGAGACCCAAGGTAGTCCTGCAGACATCAGCAGGTCTTAGCATCCCCTTCTATCCTTATTCCTTCTGTTCTTACTTATTTTAGAGAAAGACATGTATGTCCTTTGCTTAGAGCCTATTTATAGTATTCCTATATGGTCCGTGAGATTGTGACACCAGTTATGGGTGGATTATTACTATAGAATCGTATTTATATTAAGTTAAATTATTAGATTTCATATTTCGCATTTCTTTTTATTATTTCTATTCCGTTATTGATCATATGTTAATTTGTAATTGTTAAAAGGTTAAGGAAAAAGAGTAATAAAATCACTAACACTCGACTTGCCTAGCTTTCATGAATAGGCGCCATCACGACTCATGAGGGTGGGAAATATGGGTCGTGACAAGTTGGTATTAGAGATCTAGGTTGCTTAGGCCTCACAAATCACATACAAGCTTAGTAGAGTACGAGAGATTGGTACGGAGACATCTGTGTTTATCCCCAGAGGCTACAAATTTAAGGAAAAACTTCACATCTATTCTTTCATATTGTGTGACTTGATTTCTCAATGCTAATTGAACTTCTACTATGTTCTTTCGCAGATGGTGAGAACGCGTACCGCTTCATTAGTTGACAATCAGCTGGAGCCCCCACTAGAAGCTTCTGCGAGGGGCAGAGGCCGAGGTCGTGCTAGGGACAGAGGCAGACGCAGAGCTCAACCCAGAGCTCGAGCAGCAGCACTAGTGGCAGAGCCTCATGTCAAGTTTGATGATGAGGTTCCAACCAATCAATTCCAGCAGGACCAGCCCAGGTCGCAGAGGGGTTTATCGCCACCCCAGTACTCCAGGATGCTCTAACCCATCTAGTGGGCCTTATGGCGAATGTCACTCAGGCAAGCATTTTTCCTATAGTGCCAGTTGTCTCTCATGTTGGAGGAGGAGTCCAGACTCTTGATACTAGCACTCTAGAGCAGATGGCTCTCCA
The DNA here is from genome assembly GCA_032618575.1 of Nicotiana noctiflora. NCBI lineage: Eukaryota > Viridiplantae > Streptophyta > Magnoliopsida > Solanales > Solanaceae > Nicotiana > Nicotiana noctiflora. The sequence continues at coordinate 771,471 of JASVEL010013689.1, read as the reverse complement.
GTTTCAGACTCCAGCAGCTCAGCCAGTTGGGGTAGTTCAGCCAGGTGTTGTGGCACTGACCGATGATGGGTCAGCTATGTCTGTTGATGCTTTGTAGAGATTGGATAGGTTTACCAAGCTTTTTACTGCCACTTATAGCGGTACATATTCTAAGGATCCCAGGATTATTTGGACATCTTTTATGAGGTTCTCCAGAATATGGGGATAGTGGAGACCAATGGGGTTGACTTTGCTACTTTTTATTTGTCAAGATCCGCCAAGACTTGGTGGAGGAATTATGATTTGGCTATACCAACTAGGTCACCGCTTTGACTTGGGACAAGTTCTCTTATCTATTTCTAGAGAAATTTCTTCCTATCACTCAGAGGGAGAACTACCAGAGGCAGTTTGAGCGTCTCCAGCAGGGTTCTATGATTGTCACTCAGTATGAGACTAGATTTATTGACTTGGCCCATCATGCTCTTCTTATGCTTCCCACCGAGCGAGAGAGAGTGAGAAGGTTCATTGATGGACTTATTTAGCGCATTCGATTGTATATGGATAAGGAGATGGGAAGTGAGATATCTTATCAGAATACGGCCAATGTGGCTAGGATAGTTGAGATGGTTCTATTTCAGGGGAGTGGTCTGACAAGAGGCCTTGTTATTCCGGCAGGTTTATTGGTGCCTCGTCTGGAGGCAAGGATTCTTTTTGGTAGGGTCCATCTTTCCAGGCTATTTCATTCAGCACTACAAGCTTCTCACGGTTAGCTAGGTGGCCGTGATTCTCATATGCAATATTCTGATTAGCAGTCCTATTGTGCATCTCCAGCTCCTATCGATGCACCACTGCTATAGAGTATTCGTGGTCGGTAGTCCCGCATCCGAGGGCTTTTTATACTTGTGGAGACATGAGACATATTTCTAGATTTTTCCCTCGAGCATTGAGCAACTCTCAACATCAAGGTTCTCGTGCCATGGTTCAGGCACTAAGTGTTCCAAGCGCCCGTTCAGCCAACTAGAGGTGGAGGTAGAGGTGCTAGAGGTGTAGGTAGAGGTATTAGAGGTGTAGGTTAAGCTGCTAGAGTTGGAGGCCAGTCAGTAGGAGGCAATCCCAAGGATATAGTTCAGAGTGATGGGGCCCAACCCTGATGTTATGCTTTTCCAACCAGGCCTAAGGCCAAGGCCTCCAATGTAGTTATTACACGTACTGTTCTTTTTTGTAATAGATATGCTTCGGTTCTATTTGATCAAGGGTGTACATACTCATATGTGTCATCTTATTTTGTCTCGTGTTTGGACATGCCTAGAGATTCTTTGAATGTTCTTATATATGTGTCTATACTGGTGGGTTACTCTATTATGGTGGATCGTGGCCATCATTCATGTATAGTTGTGATTGGGGATCTTGAGACCCGAGTAGATCTGTTACTTTTGGATACGGTTGATTTTGATATCATATAAGGGATGGACGGATTATCACCTTACCATGATATCTTGGAGTGTCATGCCAAGACCACAACCTTAGCAATGCGTGGTTTACCTCGTTTAGAGTGGACATGGACTCTTATCCTTCCACCCACAGGGTTATCTCATATATGAAGGCTCAGCGTATGGTTGATAAGGGATGTTTGGCCTATTTCGCGCATGTTCATAATTTTAGTGTCGAGGTTCCTTATATGGATTATGTGCCTATTATTCGTGAGTTTTCTGAGGTATTTTCTTCAGACCTGGCTCTGCCAGAGTTGAAATAAATGAAGGAGCATCTGCAAGACTTGCTTGATAAAGGCTTTATTAGACCTAGTGCCTCACCCCGGGGTGCACCGGTGTTGTTTGTGAAGAAGAAGAATGGGTCGATGAGGATATGTATTGATTATCGGCAGTTGAACAATGTCACAATCAATAATAAGTACCCATTGCCGATTATTTATGATTTGTTTGACCAGCTTCAGGGCCATTTTAAGGGCCATTTGAGCTCGAATTTGAGAGTTATTGATATATGTGGACTCATGGCGAGATAAGAAACCCGTTGATCTAAAAAATTTTAAGATTCGAGAAGTGGGTTCGTGGCTCAGATTTTACTAATTTCGAATTTTTGGTATTTTTCGATTTTTTTCGATTGTGTATTATTTCCTTAGAATATTGTGACGTATTCATTGTAGTTTTGATCAGATTCGACGCGCGATGAGGCAGACTTGAGAGGCAAGGGCATAGCGAGCTAGATTTTGGCCAGCTTGAGGTGAGTAATAATTATAAATGATATCCCGAGGGTATAGAACTCGGATTTGTACTATATAATACTATGTTGAGGTGAGACACATGTTGTATGATGAGTGTGGGATCCACTACTACTGGGGATTGGGACTTGGTCCATCTCGATTGATGATTCTACTGCATTTTAACTAAGATTTAACTATCATCATTATGATTTGGGCTAGTTGTCATGTTTGGGGCCTTATGCCGACCTGTAAAACCCTTAGGGGCATTGTTACTTATTGACCTCACTTTACTTGTTAAAAATTATACCCTCAGTCATGTTTCTAATTGATTAATATAATATGAACTGGCTTTTGAAATTGCTAATCCGAAACGAAGGTAATATGTGGGGCTATCTTATATTAGTACGCCCGAGAGGCTATGTTTATATTGACTGAGAGGAGTTGAGAACCAAAATAGTGAGGATGTTTTATAAGTTATGGATAGGGCTGCACACCGCAATAATATATTTAAATAGATCGGGTTGCACGCCGCAGCAAGTATATATGGATCGGGCTGCGCAACGTAGCAACATAGCGCTTAGGCTGTAGGAGCCCCTCCGGAGTCTGTACACCTCCAGTGAGCGCAGACGACTATTATTATGGATCGGGCTGTGTGCCATAGTAATATACGGATCAGGTTGCACGCCGCAACGATATAATTATGAATTGGGTTATTGTGAAGTGTATATGAGTTGAGTATTGGTTTTAAGGGATTTTTCTTGACTTTTTCTCATTATTTACTGTTTGAATGTTCTTACTGCTTTGATATAGAACTGCTTAGTGCTTTTACGTGATTTCATAGTTATTATTTATTTTTATTACTCATTGGGTCGGAGTACTCACATTACTCTCTGCACCGTGTGTGCAGATCCAGGTATTCCTGAGGCGTAGTTTGAGCTATTCTGCATTTCAGATTTCACCGGAGTTATCAAGGTAGCTGCATCGCGTCCGCAGACTCGATTTCTCCCTCTATCTTTCTTTACTTTTTCGCATTTTTAGACTGTTCTTGTATGAGACTATTGGACTCTTGTACTAGAGGCTTTGACTGGTGACACCGGATCGGTGAGCTTTTGTAGATATTATTATTATGGTTTTCGCATATTTTGTATTTATTTGAGACTTCTATTCACATCAGTTTGGTAATCAAATCATGTTTATCGGTATTGAATTTTTAATGAAAAGGGATTGAGTGTTGAATTGGTCGGGTTTGCCTAGCATGGTGTTGGACGTCATCACGACCGGGGTTGCGGTCGTGACAAATTATTAATTCTTTCTTAATATTTTTAGTCTATTTCCTTTAATATAATATAAATGTGAGATACAAAATATTTATTTAATTAATCTATATTGAGATAATACATAAATTAACCAACAAACTTATACGGAAAAATCATTTACACACCTTAACTTTATGGACGACCTATGTCTCTCCTATTCTTGTTTGGGGTGAATTTAAGACCACCCTAAATGCGGACGTGGCAAAGGCAGTAGCTTCACTCTCCCTTTTTCTTTTACTTCTTCACTCTCCCAATTGTAAAAATCATTTTTTTAAAACAAAATATTTTTTTGTAAGAACATATTTGTAAAAACTGATTTTTTTTGTAAAAACATAATTTATTTTCTAGTTTTTAATAAAATATTATCAATTTTTTTAAACTGAAAAAAATATTTTCAACAAACTATTTTCGCTTTTGAAAAGAAAATCTTCATTTTTTCAAAGATTGTTTTTGTAAAAACTGGATAAACAAACTTGTAAAAACTATTTTTTTTGTTTGTTGTAATAACAGAAAAAAAATCATTGTTTAACAAAATATCTTTGTTTTTTAAAAATTGAAAAAATTAATTTCAACAAAATATTTTCATTTTTGAAAAATATTATTTTTATTTTTTAGTTTTTTAAAAGAATTTAATTTTGTAAAAACTGAAGAAATACATTTGTAAAAACTAATTTTTTTTGTAAAAATAGAAAAAATTGTTTTTAACAAAATATCTTTTTTTTTTAAAACTAAAGAAATTATTTTCAAAAAAATAGTTTTGGTTTTGAAAAATATTATTTTATTTTTTCTATTTTTTAAAAGAATTTTATTTTGTAAAAACTGGAAATTAATTTGTCAAAAACTAATTTTTTTGTAAAAACAGAAGAAAAAAAAAATCATTTTAAGCAGATATTGACACGTGGCGCGCGTGTACTACACCCCCCCCCTACCACAAGAGTGACTAAGTGTTACCAATGAGGTATTAAATTCACCCCAAACAAGAATAGGAGGGACATTGGTCGCTCGTAAAGTTAAGGTGTGTAAATAATTTTTTCAAACAAGTTTAATAGGTAATTTATGTATTATTTCATATATATTAAAAAAGAATACCTACTATAACTGAATTATCCACAAAATTTAATTAAGATGCCTATAGTAATGTATATGATACCTATATTAATGTATATTGTTCATAAATAAGGTCAGATGCAAAACTTGTACTAAATATAGAATTATTATTTTAATTTAAAATTAACATGTAAGATACAAAATAAAATTTTAATTGATTCTTTTTCAAAAAAATATACATATCATAACTGAATTATATACAAATTTAATTTTAAATACCTATAGTTATAGTATTAGTTTGCTTAATATAGATTGCGTCCTTCCATTAAAGAATGAAATTCACTTAATAGCTTAGGTCTTTCATTTGCATTTGCATAGATTGCGCCCGTCCATTTGCTTAGGTCTTAATATGGATTGTGTCCTTCCATTTGCATAACTGAATTATACACAAATATTTTTAGGTCTTCAAGAATGAAATTCACTTACAGAAAATCTTAGATTACTACTTTCACTAAATATGCTTCATTTATAATTTAAAACTAGTAGTCATATCTGCATGATGCGCGATCGATATTAAAACATATGAAAATTTAAATTATGATCGGGGTTATTTAAACATATTAGATCGTATTGTTTTATCAATTTAATTGTCATCATATTTATCAATACGATGTACCCAATAATAAACTCTCAATTAAATTAAATGTGCTAATATACAACAACAACAATAATATACCCAATATTACCCCCACACCGTGGAATTCGGGAAGGTTGGTGTGTACGCAGACTTTACCCCTATCTTATGAGGATACATTATTACCAATATTTAGTACTATTATATTATTAATAGGTATGTTTATTAGCATATTACATTGCTAAATATTTTTATCTACTGTTATCTTTTTGTAATATAATAGAAGATATATATTTTATTAATCTAGAAATATATTTTTATTTAAAATTTTATTCTTTTGTTCTCAGCAATATTATTTGCATTTTTCTTTATTATATATAATATTTAGTATTATTATATTGTTAATAAAAATTTATTAGCATATAAATTTGTATAATATTTTTTATTACTACTTTCTTTTTGTAATATAATAAAAGATATATTTTATTACTCGTGAAATATTATTTTATTTTAAATTTTATTTTGCTATTCTCAATAATATAATCTGAATTTTAATGGATAAAATCTCTATTAAATTAAAGGAACTAATATAGTCATCGAATAATTTTTTTGTTCTGTATTTTTTATTATATTATCCAATATTAAGTATTATTATATTGTTAATAAAACAATATTAGCATGTTACTTTGTTTAATATTTATGTCTGCTGCTTTCTTTTGTATAATGTGTGACGACCCAAAGGGTGAATCTTTATATAAATATAGATATAAGTATATAGATATATAATTTAAATTAATCAAAAATAGTTTAGATTTTATTGTAAAAGTGCCAAATAATTTTTCTCAATACTATCAAATTAGTACAATAATATTCTCTCTCTTTTAATGGTAAAAAAACAACTATTTGTCTTGGTATACATTTTTAAGATCAAGGCATCTAATAAACACTCTGAATTTTTAATTTTCAAGAGAAAAAGGAAAGGCTCGATTTGTAAAGCGACGATAATTCTAGAGTACTCTTTCCATTTGTCTGATTATGTTGACAGTTAATAGATTAGGCTTCGAATAGTTATATTTTTTGAATTTTTAGGTTTAATAAAGCATTTAAAAAATTATCCATGTTGTAGTACAATGAATTGGAAGATTAAAGATTTTTAAATTTTTTTATTTATTTTAAATTATTTTGAATATCCAATTTATTTGGAGGTTTTTTCCTATATTTGACACTTGTTGAATTTTGGTGAAACTTGGCATGCTTGGACTTTTTTGTTATTCCTATTCTCCTCTCTCTCTCTCTCTCTCTCTCTATATATATATATATATATATATATATATATATATATATATATATATATATATATATATATATATATATATATATATATATATATATATATATATATATATTGCAACTGCACAGCACCATCGGGAGTCATGATGGCGCCTACTAATGGAAGATAGGCAAGCCAACTGTTACTTACATCTTCATTAGTTACAACTCTCTTCTTAAGACTTTAAATAAAGTCATGTAATTACAGCGAAATAATTAAAATTAGCGGAAGACTTAGTCAATTTTATCAAATATGATACACTACCCAAGACTGGTGTCACAATACTCACGAACTTCTAAGAATAATACACATAATCATCTGAAAGAAGTATAAGTTGTTTATCTCAAATACATGAGATAACATAATGAAATACATAGATGGAGGAGACAACGGGTCCTGCGAAAGCCTGCAAGGCTACCTCGAAGTCTCAGTAGTTGGAATATCCACAATCGTGCTACTGCCGCTGCTGCTGTCCGTAACATGTATCTGCGCAAAAGAATGCAGAGTGTAGTATCAGCACAACTGACCCCATGTGCTGGTAAGTGCCTGGCCTATCCCGGCGAAGTAGTGACAAGGCTAGGACCAGTCACCCACATAAACCTGTACAGTTGAGATATATATATACATATACAACAGCAGGAAAAACGTTATCGAACGTTTATAAGGAAAGAATCTGCTATGAAATAACAGTCAATAACTCATAATATCCGAAGTAATCTGAACAATGGAACAAAAACTTACTTTCATGTCTCAATTCATTTTTCATTTCATATCTTGTGGTAGGCGTACCACTCGCTCCCAAATTTAACAATAGGCTACCGGCAACTATGACTAATGCCAAAATTCAAATCACTTTGTGGTCGGCGCGCCACACGATCCCAAATTTATTAATAGGTTACCGGCAGCTATGGTCAATGTCAAGATTCAAATCTCTTTGTGGTCGGCACGCCACACGATCCCGAATTTAACAATAGGCTACCGGCAGCTATGGCCAATGCCAAGATTCAAATCGCTTTGTGGTCGGCGCGTCACACGACCCCGAATTTAACAATAGGCTACCGGCAACTATGGCCAATGTCAAGATTCAAATTACTTTGTGGTCGGCGCGCCACATGATCCCAACTCTTTAATATGTAAGTGGTCGGTGTGCCACACGATCCCAATTCTTTAATATATAAGTGATCGGCATGTCACACGATCCCAATTCTTTAATATATAATTGGTCGGCGTGCCACACGATCCCAATTCTTTAATATATAAGTGGTCGCGTGCCACACTATCCCAATTCTTTAATATATAAGTGGTCGGCGTTCCACGCGATCCCAATTCTTTAATATATAAGTGGTCGGCGTGCCACACGATCCCAACTCTTTATAATGTATATTACCGGCATTAAACCAATAATATCTAATCAATAATAAGTGTATAAAGGTATTACCGGTGTTGAACTAATAATCTTCACTTCAATAATATTTATATTACCGGTGTAAAACCAATAAATGATAATTAATCAACAATATATCCCCGTTACCGGTGTGGCACCAATAACTCTTAATCAATAATTTATATATATTACTGGTATAAAACCAATTATCTTCACTTTCAACAATATTTATATTACCGGTGTAAAACGAATAAATAATAGTAAATCAACAATATATATACCTGTTACCGGTGTAACACCAATAAACTTAAATCAACAATTTATATACATTACCGGTATAAAACCAATAATAATTTCCTTTCACATATTCACATAGGATTAATAGGAATTTAATCCATTAAAGACCCACGGTCATGCTCGACTTCCAACGTATAGATACTCGTCACCATGCCTATACGTCGGACTCCACATATAACAATTAACACATCAATTCAATTCCTATTCCCTCAAGCTAGAATAGAACAAACACTTACCTCGAAAGTTTACGAACAATTCATTCTGTAGCAATGCCTTTTCCTTTCGAATTTGGCTCCAATCCAATCGTATCTATACACAATTGATTTAGTATCATCAATACTACTCAACAAATTAATTCATATGGCCAAATATAATTTTTACAATATTTTGTCCGGAATAGTAAAAATCGACCCCGGGCCCACATGATCGAAACTCGAGTATCGAATCAAAATAAATTCACCCAATTATCTACGAGTTCAAATATACAATTTGTTCTTAAGTTCGACCCCAAAATGAGGTCTAGATCACAAATTCTTTGAAAACCCTTACTAAACTCATTTCTCTAATTTTTCAACCCATTTACACATATTTTGGCTTAGGAATCAAATAATATTGATGGAAATTGAAGAAACGAGTCAAGAATCACTTACCCAAGAAGTTTGATGAAAATCGCCCAAGAATCGACAAGAAATGGTGTTGGAGAAGAGAGAGTTTGTGAAATGGGTTGAAGTTCCCGTTTCTGTTCTATTTTGGGAATTAAATCACTGGGCACCAATTTGTTCACCGCGTTCGCGACACCTAGGTCGCGTTCGCGATGAAGGAAAAATGACAGGAATCGCGTTCACGTAGGGCGAGTTGCGAACGCGAAGAGAAAATTTCTAGGCTTCAGATTTTGTCCTACAGGAACGCGGGCACAGCCACGCGAACGCGTAGAGAAAAGGCTGGCTTCAATTTTTATACTATGCGATCGCGAGGAGCTATCTGCGATCGCGATGAAGAAATCAAGTTGGCCATCGTGAATGTGACCAACAGGACGCGAACGCGATGAAGGATTGACTGCTGCAGATTTTCTGCAATTTTCTTAAGTTCAAAATCATCCCGATGTCTATCCGAAACTCACCCGAGCCCTCGGAGATTCAAACCAATCATGTACACTGACTCAAAAACATCATACGAACTTGCTCGCGCGATCAAATCGGCAAAATAACATCAAAATCAATGAATTGAGCCTTAAACTCAAGAATTCTTTCAAAATTTCATAACTTCCAAAATTTCCAATTTAAGGCTGAAACACGTCAAACGACGTCCATTTTCAACCAAACTTTACAAGAAGCGCTTAACCAACATATATGACATGTATCGAGCGTCAGAACCAAAATACGAGCCCGATACCATTACTTTTTAATCAAATACTATTTTATTTTCCTTAAACATTTTCAGAAAACAATTTAACAGAAAAATTATTTTACCGGGGTTCTAGACCTCGGATTTCAGTTCCGGGCATACGCCCAAGTTCCATATTTTTCTACGGATTTTCTGAGACTGTCTAATCACGGGTCCGGGTTTGTTTTCCAAAAATGTTGACCAAAGTCAACCATATTGTCACGACCCGGATTTCCCACCATCGGGAGTCATGATGGTGCCTACTAGTGGAAGCTAGGCAAGTCAACTGTTACTTACATTTTCCTTAGTTACAATTATCTTCTTAAGACTTTGAATAAAATCATATAATTACAGCGGAATAATTAAACTTAGCGGAAGACTTAGTCAATTTTACCAAATATGATACAAAACTCAAACATGATACACTACCCAAGACCGGTGTCACAATACTCACGAACTTCTAAGAATAATACACACAATTTTTCTGAAAGAATTATAAGCTGTTTATCTCGAATACATGAGATAACAGAATGAAATACATAGATAGAAGGCTACCTCGTAGTCTCAGTAGACTACCTCGTAGTCTCAGTAGACGGAATATCCACTATCGTGCTACTGCCGCTGCTGTTGTCCGTAACATGTATCTGCGCAAAAAGAGCGCAGAGTGTAGTATCAGCATAACCGACCCCATGTGCTGGTAACTGCCTAGCCTATCCTGACGAAGTAGTGACGAGACTAAGGCCAGTCACCCTCATAAACCTGTACAATTGAAATATATATATACATATATAACAGCAGAAAACATTATTGAACGCTTATAAAAGAAGAATTTGTTCTAAAATAACAGTCAATAACTCACAATATCCGGAGTAATCTGGTCAACGAAATAAATCTTACTTTCATGTCTCAATTCATTTTTCATTTCATATCTTGTGGTAGGCGTACAACCCGCTCCCAAATGTAACACTAGCTATATCTTGTGGTAGGCGTACCACCCGCTCCCAAATATAACAATAGTTATATCTTGTGGTAGGCGTACCACCCGCTCCCAAATATAACAATAGCAAAATCTTGTGGTAGGCGTACCACCCGCTCCTAGATATAACAATAGCTATATCTTGTGGTGGGCGTACCACCCGCTCCCAAATATAAGCATAGCTAAATCTTGTGGTAGGCGTACCACCCGCTCCCAAATATAACAATAGCTATATCTTGTGGTAGGCGTACCACCCGCTCCCAAATATAACAATAGGCTACCAGCAACTATGGCCAACACCAAGATTCAAATCACTTTGTGGTCGGCGTGCCACACGATCCCATTTCTTATCATATAAGTGGTCGGCGCGCCACACGATTCCAAAATTCTTTAATAATATATATTACCGGCATTAAGCCAATAATCTTTGATCAACAGTGAATGTACAAAAGTATTACTGGTGTTAAACCAATAATCTTCACTTCAACAATATTTATATTACCGGTGTAAAACCAATAAATGACAATAAATCAATGATACATCCCCGTTACCGGTGTAATACCAATAACTCTTAGTCATAAATTTATATGTACCTTACCGGTATAAAACGAATAAATGATAATGAATCAACAATTTACCTCTGTTACCGGTGTAATACCAATAACTCTTAATCAATAATTTATATGTACTTTACCGGTATAAAACCAATAAATGACAATGAATCAGCAATTTATCTCTGTTACCGATGTAACACCAATAACTCTTTAATCAATAATCTATATGTATTTTACCGGTATAAAACCATTAATAATTTTCCTTCACATAATCACTTAGGATTAATAAGAATTTAATCCATTTTTAAGACTCACGGTCATGCTCGACCCCCAACGTATAGATACTCGTCACCATGCCTATACGCCGGACTCCACATTTCACAATTTACACATAAACTCAATTCCTATTCCCTCAAGCTAGGATAGAACAAACACTTACCTCAAATGTTTACAAATAACTCAATCCGTAGCAATGCCTTTTCCTTTCCAATTTGGCTCCACTCCAATCGTATCTATACACAATTGACTTAATATCATCAATTCTACTTAACAAACTATTTCACATGGCTAAATATAAGTTTTACAACATTCTGCCCGAAATAGTAAAAATCGACCCCGTGCCCACATGATCGAAACCCGAGTTTTGGACCAAAATAAATTCACCCAATCATCCATGAGTTCAAATATATAATTTGTTCTCAAACCGGACCTCAAATTGAGGCCAAAATCCTAATTTTTATGAATACCTAAGTTCTACCCAAATCCCCCATTTTTACCCATGAAAAACCTTAAATTGAAGATGAAAACATGATAGATGATGTTAAACTTTGAAGAAATTGAGTAAAAGTTGACTTGCCAATGATTTGGAGAAGAGGGAGTTCGTGAAAAATTGCCAATGGATGTTTTGGGTTGTGAAATATGAAAAATGAAGCTGGAAATCGTGATTTACAGGTCTCTGTGTTCGCATTTGCGAGAAGGGGTTCGCAATTGCGAACCCCGGCCAAATTCTGGAATTTGAAAAATAAGCCAAGGATAGGAAGTTCGCATTTGCAAACTTTTGTTCGCATTTGCGAACCAAGGCACAAAACTGGGAAGTTCGTATTTGCGAACCAAGGCACAAAACTGGGAAGTTCGAATTTGCGAACTTTTGTTCGCATTTGCAAACCAAAGCACAAAACTGGGATGTTCGCATTTGCAAACATTTGTTCGCATTTGCGAACCAAAGCCAAAACTGGGATGTTTGCATTTGCGAACATTTGTTCGCATTTACGAACTCTACAGGTCAGGTGCTGACAACAACTTTCTAGCATGAAAAATGGATCTCGTGGCCTATCCAAAATTCACCCGAGCCCTCGGGGCTCTAAACCAAATATGTACATTGACTTAAAAACATCATACGAACTTGCTCGCGCGATCAAATCGCCAAAATAACATCAAAATCAATGATTTGAGCCTTAAAACTCAAGATTTCATTCAAAATTCCATAACTCCCCAAATTTCCAATTTAAAGCCGAAACACGTCAAACGACGTCCGTTTTCAACCAAACTTTACAGGAAGCGCTTAACCAACATATATGACTTGTACCGGGCGTCGGAACCAAAATACGAGCCCGATATCTCTACTTTTTAATCACATTTCAGTTTTATTTCCTTAAACATTTTCAGAAAACAATTTAACAGAAAAATTCTTTTACCGGGGTTCCAGACCTCGGATTTCAATTCCGGGCACACGCCCAAGTTTCATATTTTTCTACGGATTTTCTAGGATCGTCAAATCACGGGTACGGGGACCGTTTATCAAAAATGTAGACCAAAGTCAACCATATCAATATTAATATCAAAATTCTTCAAATTTTCCACATATTTCATATGTTTCAACAAAACAAATTTCCAGCTTCGCGCTCGGACTACGCACGCAAATCGAGGCAACTATAAATGAGGTTTTCAGGGCCTCAGAAGCTCGAAATGATTAATAAAACAAGTGATGACCCTTTGGGTCGTCACATTCTCCACCTCTAAAACAACCGTTCGTCCTCGAACGGACAAATGAAAGAAGTACCTGAGTCATGGAATAGATGAGGATATCGACTCCGCATGTCAGACTCGGACTCCCAGGTCGATGCCTCAGGAAGCTGACCCCTCCACTAAACTCGCACAGAAGAAAAACTCTTCGACCTCAACTATCGAACCTGTCGATCTAGAATAGCTATCCGCTCTTGCTCATAGGGCGGATCTTTGTCCAATTGGATAGTGCTGAAATCTAACACGTGCGATGGATCACCGTGATATTTTCAGAGCATGGACACATGAAACACTGGATGTATAGCTGATAAGCTAGGTGGCAAGGCAAGTTTATATGCCACCTCTCCCACACGATCAATAATCTCGAATGGGCCAATAAACCTAGGGCTGAGTTTGCCCTTCTTTCCAAATCTCATCACGCCCTTCATAGGCGACACTCGGAGCAATACTCGCTCCCCAACCATGAAAGCTATATATCAAACCTTGTGATTTGCATAGCTCTTTTTCCTAGACTGAGCTCTGCGAAGCCTATCTTGAATAATCTTGACCTTATCTAAGGCCTCCTGAACTAAATCCGTACCCAATAACCGAGCTTCTCCCGGTTCAAACCATCCAACCGGAGAACGACACTGCCTACTATACAAGGCTTCATAAGGATCCATGTGGATGCTCGATTGATAACCATTATTATAAGCAAACTCTGCCAAAGGCAGGAATTGATCCCACGAACCTCCAAAATAAATAACACACGCCCGAAGCATATCTTCTAGTATCTGAATAGTTTTCTCAGACTAACCATCCGTCCGGGGCAAGTACTCGACTAGGCTCAGAAATATCCAACATCACAAATCGGTTGGCTAAGGGCTGAACATCCAAAGCAAGTGGCCTCTGATTGACTGGAATATAAGCAAGACTGCCCATACTGGCTGACTTCCTACTCAAAGCGTCGGCCACCACATTTTGCTTTTACCGGATGATATAAAATGGTGACATCATAATCTTTCAGCAATTCCAGCCACCTTCTCTGCCTCAAATTCAACTCATTTATTTTAAACAAATACTGAAGACTCTTATGATCTATGTATACTTCACATGCTACACCATACAAATAATGCCTCCAGATTTTCAATGCGTGAATAATCGCCGCCAATTATAGATCATGCACTGGATAATTCTTTTCATGAATTATTCAACTGCCTTGAAGCATAGGCAATAACCTTGACATCCTGCATTAACACTGCACCAAGCCCAATATGGGAAGCATCACAATAAACAGTATAAGGTCCCATACCTGTGGGTAAAACCAATATCGGTGTTGTGGTCAAGGCTGTTTTGAGCTTTTGAAAGCTCGCCTCACATTCATCTGACCATTCGAATTGAACACCTTTCTGTGTCAATCTGGTCAGTGGGGTTGCAATAGATGAAAACCCCTCCACGAATCACCGATAATAACCCGCTAATCCCAAGAAACTCCGAATATTTGTGGCTGATGTCGGTTTAGGCCAGTTCTTGACTGCCTCAATCTTCTTCGGATCAACCTGAATACCTGCTACCGTCACAATATGACCCAGGAATGCAACTAAACTTAGCCAAAATTCACACTTCAAAAATTTTGCCTATAGTTGCCTATCTTTCAGAGTCTACAAAGTCACTCTAAGATGTTGCGCATGCTCCTCCTGACTGCAGGAGTAGGTCAATATGGAAACAATGAAGACTACAACGAACAAGTCTAAATAAGGCATGAACACCTCATACGTATGCACATATCCATGACTCTGAAGTCTGGCCATAAGAGTTGTTCTTAAATTACAACATTGTCAATTAACCCTGTTATCAAATATCTTATTCCAAAACTCCCACTTTACTCACAATGAGGTATGAAAACCTCATGATTACTTTCCCGAATTAATGAGTCATATTTATCCTTACCTGGTACTCGTCTCAAAGTTTAGAACTCAACGGTCACAAAATAGAAATGGCTAAATATGAATAGAAACTATGCAAGGATTGTCAAATAATCCTAACAGACATGGCTAAAATTTAGGATATTATGCTAGATTTTTATTTCCAGAAAGGGAAAATTTTAAACACAAACTTTTCACCACCAGGACCTTGTCCTCATATAATATTCACCGCAGCTTGCAGCTCGATTTTTAAAACAAATATTTTCACGCTATACAAAAATTTTGAGGACCTCATCATCCACTCTAAATCACAAGTAATTGCACATTGTGCCACTGATGTTTTTCATTTCCTTTCTTTCTTCTTTTCAACTATTGTCCGTCAAAGAGTATCACGACATAAAAGAACCCTCATACCGACAGGGTATACAACTTAACCATTGAAAATAGTTATTTCAGGAATTGTATCAATTCCCATTGTAGTAATTAATAAAAAGTCACTTTTGACCTCATCAATATTCCTAGTGACCAATACATAATAATAGAGATAATTATCTCCATTTAATAGCACAGCGTGAGTATTCACATAAGTAGATTTGATGATTACGAATCTCACTCATGAGCGGAGCATATTAAGAGGACTTGCCTCAATTCTTCAAAGATCAAATCAAATTGAGGAAAAATGTTCCTTTTATAACAATCAAAATTGTACATGTGATAACATCATCTGGTGTAGTGGCCTCAGTCACACCATTAAAATTATGTCAACAATTAGATCTCCCCCTCTAGGAGTCTCACCTCTGCCTCTAACATCCTGACCCATAACTATGGCTGGTCATGTGAGCTGAGTATTGACTACAACGGGGCACGTAGCTTGAGTGCCTTCGTAAATTATATTTCTCCAATCTGCCACATTCACAAAAATTCATTTGAGGCTCAGCTAACTTATTGGACATGACGACATATTCGGACACTGTCATAATAACTTGGCATGATCGTTCAGATCATACATCTACACCTTTCAAAGAGTCAGGGAGGTAAACTCCTCCAAAACATTTCTACAAATAGGGTTGAGTAGGTAATGTCGCATTGGCCGGTCATCCCTCTTCATAAGCTTGTCATAAACATTGACGACCAATTACCTCTTTTGCTATGCTAGCTTGACACTGTTGAACTACCCCATTTGCTTATATACTCTTTATTATTCTTTGGGCTGATTCTTACCCCCTACAGAGTACTAAGCCTCAAATATGCATAATTTATTTGGGGGACCTTTCCATACCATATATATACATTCAAGCCAAAACTGACATAACACATGACCATCCGATCCATTCACTAATAGTGGATTTCCCCCTTTTGGCTATAAGTCAAAGTCACAACATCTGATAGTCCACAATAATTATCCTTCACAACTTCTAATAACTCAACCAGACGTCAAGGTCCATTAAAACCACAACCGGTTAGTAAATACATTATATTTCCACTACTTCACTCGCTACCTGAAACACAGTAGAATCAACCCTCTCACCTTCAACTATTCCCGCGTTCTGCAATATCTCATAGCAACAGTCAATAAATTACCTTGGGTTCTCAAAAGATGCACCACCGAAGGAGATAGCGAAGAGTTTGGTGAAACTTATCCGAAACTCCGTAAAACTTCTGAAGGCATTGTTGATCTATCACCAGCATGTGCCATTGTCGACTGAAGAAGCAGTACATGCCTTCGCCATTCGTGGGAAGACAGGAGTAGAAATTCAACTTAACATTTGAAGAGCAGACTCGCACGATAGGAAAGAATGAAGGGAATATTTTCCTAACTTTGTAGCCTTTGGGGGATAAATACAGACGTCTATGTATCGATCCTTCAGACTCCACTAAGGTTGTTCGTGAGTTGTGAGACCTGTGCAACCTAGTGCTCTAATACCAACTTGTCACAACCCGGATTTCGCACCATCGGGAGTCATGATGGCGCCTACTAGTGGAAGCTAGGCAAGCCAACTGTTACTTTCATTTTCCTTAGTTACAATTCTCTTCTTAAGACTTTGAATAAAATCATATAATTACAGTGGAATAATTAAACTTAGCGAAAGATTTAGTCAATTTTATCAAATATGATACAAAAACTCAAACATGATACACTACCCAAGACTGGTGTCACAATACTCACGAACTTCTAAGAATAATACACACAATTTGTCTGAAAGAAATATAAGTTGTTTATCTCGAATACATGAGATAACAAAATGAAATACATAAATAGAAGAGACAACGGGTCCTGCGGACGCCTGCAAGGCTACCTCGTAGTCTCAGTACACGGAATATCCACTATCGTGCTATTGCCGCTGCTGTTGTCCGTAACATGTATCTACGCAGAAAGAGCGCAGAGTGTAGTTTCAGCACAACCGACCCCATGTGCTGGTAAGTGCCTGGCCTATCCCAGCGAAGTAGTGACGAGACTAAGGCCAGTCACCCACATAAACCTGTACAATTGAAATATATATATATATATATATATATATATATATATATATATATATATATATATAACAGCAGAAAACATTATCGAACGCTTATAAGGGAAGAATCTGTTCTAAAATAACAGTCAATAACTCAAAATATCCGGTGTAATCTGGTCAACGAAATAAATCTTACTTTCATGTCTCAATTCATTTTTCATTTCATATCTTGTGGTAGGCGTACCACCTGCTCCCAAATGTAACACTAGCTATATCTTGTGGTAGGCGTACCACCCGCTCCCAAATATAACAATTGCTATATCCTGTAGTAGGCGTACCACCAGCTCCCAAATATAACAATAGCTAAATCTTGTGGTAGGCGTACCACCCGCTCCCAAATATAACAATAGCTATATCTTGTGGTAGTCGTACCACCCGCTCCCAAATATAACAATAGCTAAATCTTGTGGTAGGCATACCACCCGCTCCCAAGTATAACAATAGCTATATCTTGTGGTAGGTGTACCACCCGCTCCCAAATATAACAATAGGCTACCGGCAACTATGGCCAATGCCAAGATTCTAATCACTTTGTGGTCGGCATGCCACACGATCCCATTTCTTATCATATAAGTGATCGGCGCGCCACACGATCCCACAATTCTTTAATAATGTATATTACCGGCATTAAGCCAATAATCTCTGATCAACAATGAATGTATAAAAGTATTACTGGTATTAAACCAATAATCTTCACTTCAATAATATTTATATTACCGGTGTAAAACCAATAAATGACAATAAATCAACGATACATCCCCATTACCGGTGTAATACCAATAACTCTTAGTCATAAATTTATATGTACCTTACCGGTATAAAACGAATAAATGATATTGAATCAACAATTTACCTCTGTTACCGGTGTAATACTAATAACTTTTAATCAACAATTTATATGTACTTTACCGGTATAAAACCAATAAATGACAATGAATCAGCAATTTATCTCTGTTACCGATGTAACACCAATAACTCTTTAATAAATAATCTATATGTATTTTACCGGTATAAAACCAATAATAATTTCCCTTCACATAATCACTTAGGAGTAATAAGAATTTAATCCATTTTTAAGACTCACGGTCATGCTCGACCCCCAACATATAGATACTCGTCACCATGCCTATATGCCGGACTCCACATATCACAATTTACACATAAACTCAATTCTTATTCCCTCAAGCTAGGATAGAACAAACACTTACCTGAAATATTTACGAATAACTCAATCTGTAGCAACGCCTTTTCCTTTCCAATTTGGCTCCAATCCAATCGTATCTATACACAATTGACTTAATATCATCAATTCTACTTAACAAACTAGTTCACATGGCTAAATATAAGTTTTACAACATTCTGCCTAGAATAGTAAAAATCGACCCCGGGCCCACATGATCGAAACCCGAGTTTAGGACCAAAATAAATTCACCCAATCATCCATGAGTTCAAATATATAATTTGTTCTCAAATCGGACCTCAAATTGAGGTCAAAATTCTAATTTTTATGAAAAACTAAGTTCTACCCAAATCCCCCATTTTACCCATGAAAAACCTTAAATTTAAGATGAAAACATGATAGATGATGTTAAAGTTTGAAGAAATTGAGTAAAAGTTGACTTACCAATGATTTGGACAAGAGGGAGTTCGTGAAAAATCGCCAATGGATGTTTTGGGTTGTGAAATATGAAAAATGAAGCTGGAAATCGAGATTTACAGGTCTTTGTGTTCGCATTTGCGAGCAGGGGTTCTCAATTGCAAACCCCGACTAAATTCTGGAATTTGAAAAATAAGCCAAGGATGGGAAGTTCGCATTTGCGAACTTTTGTTCGCATTTGCGAACCAAGGCACAAAACAGGGAAGTTCGCATTGAATTTCGCATTTGCGAACTTTTGTTCACATTTGCGAACCAAGGCACAAAACTGGGAAGTTCGCATTTGCGAACTTTTGTTCGCATTTTTGCGAACTAAGGAACAAAACTGGGAAGTTTGCATTTGCGAACCAAAGCACAAAACTGGGATGTTCGCATTTGCGAACCAAAGCACAAAACTGGGATGTTCGCATTTGCGAACATTTGTTCGCATTAGCGAACTCTGCAGGTCAGGTGCTGACAACAACTTTCTAGCATGAAAAATTGATCTCGTGGCCTATGCATAATTCACCCGAGCCCTCGGGGCTCCAAACCAAATATGTACATTGACTTAAAAACATCATACGAGCTTGCTCGCGCGATCAAATCGCCAAAATAACATCAAAATCAATGATTTGAGCCTTAAAACTCAAGATTTCATTCAAAATTCCATAACTCCCAAAATTTCCAATTTAAAGCCGAAACACGTCAAACGACGTTCGTTTTCAACCAAACTTTATAGGAGGCGCTTAACCAACATATATGACTTGTACCGGGCATCGGAACCGAAATACGAGCCCGATATCTTTAGTTTTTAATCAAATTTCAGTTTCATTTTCCTTAAACATTTTCAGAAAACAATTTAACAGAAAAATTCTTTTACCGGGGTTCCATACCTCGGATTTCAGTTCCGGACACACGCCCAAGTTTTATATTTTTCTATGGATTTCTAGGACCGTCAAATCACGAGTCCGGGTCCGTTTATCAAAAATGTTGACCAAAGTCAACCATATCACTATTAATATCAAAATTCATCAATATTTCCACATATTTTATATGTTTTAACAAAAAAAATTCTGGCTTCGCGCCCGGACTATGCACGTAAATCGAGGAAACTATAAATGAGGTTTTTATGGCCTCAGAAGCTCGAAATAATTAATAAAACAAGTGATGACCCTTTGGGTCGTCACAGATATCAATATTTATATCAAAATTCTTCAAATTTTCCACATATTTCATATATTTCAACATAAAAATTTTCCAGCTTCGCGCCCGGACTGCGCACGTAAATTGAGGCAACTATAAATAAGGTTTTCAAGACCCTAGAAGCTCAAACTGATTAAGAAAACAAGTGATGACCCTTTGGGTCGTCACATTCTCCACCTCTAAAACAACCGTTCGTCCTCGAACGGACAAAAGAAAGAAGTACCCGAGTCAGGGAATAGATCAGAATATCGGCTCTACATGTGAGACTCAGATTTCCCAGGTCGATGCCTCAGGAGGCTGACCCCTCCACTGAACTCGCACAGAAGGAAAATTCTTCGACCTCAACTGTCGAACCTGCCGATCTAGAATAGCTATCGGCTCCTCCTCATAGTATAGATCCTTGTCCAATTGGACAGTGCTGAAATCTAACACGTGCGATGGTTCGCCGTGATATTTTCGGAGCATGGACACAATAAACACTGGATGTACAGTTGACAAGCTAGGTTGCAAGGCAAGCTTATATGCCACCTCTCCCACACGATCAAGAATCTCGAATGGGCCAATAAACCTAGGGCTAAGATTGCCCTTCCTTCCAAATCTCATCACGCCCTTCATAGGCGACACTCGGAGCAACACTCGCTCCCCAACCATGAAAGCATATCTCAAACCTTGCGATCTGCATAGCTCTTTTGCCTGGACTGAGCTGTGCGAAGCCTATCTTGAATGATCTTGACCTTATCTAAGGCCTCCTACACCAAATCCGTACCCAAAAACCGAGCTTCTCCCGGTTCAAACCATCCAACCGGAGAAGGACACCGCCTACCATACAATACTTCATAAGGAGCCATCTAGATGCTCGATTGATAACTATTATTATAAGAAAACTTTGCCAAAGGCAGGAATTGATCCAACGAACCTCCAAAATCAATAACACACACCCGAAGCATATCTTCCAGTATCTGAATAGTCCTCTCGGACTGACCATCCGTCTGGGGATGAAAGGCTGTACTTAGCCGAACTTGCGTGCCCAACTCTCATTGAACCGCCTTCCAAAAACGTGAGGTAAACTGTGCACCTCGATCTGAAATAATAGAGATTGGCACACCATGAAGGCGAACGATCTCCCTGATATAAATCCCAACTAATCTCTCGGATGAATAGGTAGTGGCAATCGGAATAAAATGAGCTGACTTGGTCAGCCTATCAACAATCACCCAAACAACATCAAACTTCTTCTGAGTCATCGGAAGTCCAGAAACGAAGTCCATAGTGATTCGCTCCCACTTCCATTCAGGAAGTTCAATTCTCTAAAATAAACCGCTAGGTCTCTGATGTTCATATTTAACCTGCTGACAATTAAGACATCGTGCCACATAAGCCACAATATCCTCTTTCATTTTGCGCCACCAATAATGTTGCCGCAAATCTTGATACATCTTTGGTGCGCCTGGATGAATAGAATACCCCGAACTGTGAGCTTCTTCTAGAATCAATTCTCTAAGCCCATCAACATTTGGCACACACATGCGCCCTTGCATCCTCAGAATCCCATCAGCATCTAAGGTGACCTGTTTAGCACCTCCTCGCTGAATCGTGTCTCTAAGGTCACATAAATAAGAATCATTATATTGTTAATCGCGGATACACTCCAATAATGAAGAGCGAACGATCATGCAAGCTAGCACTCGACTAGGCTCAGAAATATCCAACCTCACAAATCGGGTTGCTAAGGACTGAACATCCAAGGCAAGCAGCCTCTGATCGATTGGAATGTAAGCAAGGCTGCCCATACTGGCTGACTTCCTACTCAAAGCGTCGGCCACCATGTTTGCTTTTCCCGGATGATATAAAATGGTGACATCATAATCTTTCAGCAATTATAGCCACCTTCTCTACCTCAAACTCAACTCTTTCTATTTAAACAAATATTGAAGACTCTTATGATTGGTGTATACTTCACATGCCACACCATACAAATAATGTCTCCATATCTTCAATGCGTGAACAATCGCCGCCAATTCTAGATCATGAACTGGATAGTTCTTCTCATGAATCTTCAACTGCCTCGAAGCATAGGCAATAACCTTGCCATCCTGCATTAACACCGCACCAAGCCCAATACGGGAAGCATCACAATAAACAGTATAAGGTCCCGTACCTGTGGGTAAAACCAATACCGGTGATGTGGTCAAGGCTGTCTTGAGCTTCTTAAAGCTCGCTTCACATCCATCTGACCATTCAAATTGAACACATTTCTGTGTCAGCCTGGTCAGTGGGGTTGCAATAGATGAAAACCCCTGCACGAATCGCCGATAATAACCCGCTAATCCCAAGAAACTTCGAATTTCTATGGTTGATGTTGGTCTAGGCCAGTTCTTGACTACCTAAATCGTCTTTGGTTCAACCTGAATACCTGCTGCCGTTACAAAATGACCCAGGAATACAACTAAACTTAGCCAAAATTCACACTTTGAAAATAATTATTTCAGGAATTACATCAATTCCCATTGTAGTAAATAATATATAGTCACTTTCGACCTCATCAATATTCCTAGTGACCAACACATAATAATAGGGATTATTATCTCCATTTAATAGCACAACATGAGTATTCACATAAGTAGATTTAATGATTATGAAGCTCACTCATGAGCGGAACATATTAAGAGGACTTGCCTCAATTCTTCAAAGACCAAATCAAATTGAGGAAAAATATTCCTTTTATAACAATAAGAATTGTACATGTGATAACACCATCTGGTGTAGTGACCTCAGTCACACCATAGAAATTATGTCAAAAACTGGGTCTTTACCTCTAGGAGTCTCACCTCCGCCTCTAACATCCTGACCCCTAACTATGGTTGGTCATGTAAGCAAAGTATTGACTGCAACGGGGCACGTAGCTTGAGTGCCTTTGTAAATTATATTTCTTCAATTTGCCACATTCACAACAATTTCGTTGAGGCTCAGCAAACTTATTGGACAAGACAACATATTCGGACATTGTCATAATGACCTGGCATAACCGGTCAGATCATACATACCACACCTTTCAAAGAGTCCGAGAGGTAAACCCCTCCAAAACATTTCTAAAAATAGGGTTGAGTAGGTAGTGTCGCATTGGCCGGTTTGCCCTCTTCATAGGCTTGTCACAAACATTGACGACCAATTTTCTCTTTTGCTATGCTAGCTTGACACTGCTGAACTACCCCATTTGCTCATATACTCTTTGTTATTCTTTGGGCCGATTCTTACCCCGTGCAGAGTACTAAGCCTCAAATATGCATAATTTATTTGGGGGACCTTTCCATATCATATATATATATACCTTCCAATCCAAAATTGACATAACACATGGCCATCCGGTCCATTCACTAGTGGTGGAATTCCCCCTTTTGGCTATAAGTCAAAGTCATAACATCTGATAGTCCACAATAATTGTCATTCACAACTTCAAATAAATCAACCAGACGTCAAGGTCCATTGAAACCACAGCCGTTTAGTAAATACATTATGTTTCCACTACTTCACTCCCCACACGAAACACAGTAGAATCAACCCTCTCGTTTTCGACTATTCCCGCATTTTGCAATATCTCATAGCAACGTTCAATAAATTCCCTGGGGTTCTTAAAATATGCACCACTAATGGAGATAGCAAAGAGTTTGGTGAAACTTATCCGAAACTCCGTAAAGCTTCTGAAGGCATCGTTGATCTATCACCAGCCTGTGCCATTGTTCGGCTGAAGAAGCGGTACATGACTTCGCCATTCGTGGGAAGACAAGAGTAGAAATTCAACTTCACATTTGAAGAAAAAACTCGCACGATAGGAAAGAATGAAGGTGAAAACTTCCTAACTCTGTAGCTTCTAAAGGATAAATACAGACGTCTCTGTACCGATCCCTCAAACTCTACTAAAGTTGTTCGTGAGTTGTGAGACCTGTGCAACCTAGGGCTCTGAGACCAACTTGTCACGACCCGGATTTCCCACCATCGGGAGTCATGATGGCGCCTACTAATGGAAGATAAGAAAGCCAACTGTTACTTACATTTTCATTAGTTACAACTCTCTTCTTAGGACTTTAAATAAAGTCATGTAATTACAGCGAAATAATTAAACTTAGCGGAAGACTTAGTCAATTTTATCAAATATGATACACTACCCAAGACTGGTGTCACAATACTCACGAACTTCTAAGAATAATACACATAATTGTCTGAAATAAATATAAGCTGTTTATCTTGAATATATGAGATAACGGAATGAAATACATAGATAGAGGAGACAACTGGTCTTGCGGACGCCTGCAAAGCTACCTCGAAGTCTCAATAGTCAGAATATCCATAGTCATGCTACTGCCGCTGCTGCTATCCGTAACATGTATCTGTGCAAAAGAGCGCAGAGTGTAGTATCAGCACAACCGACCTCATGTGCTGGTAAATGCCTGGCCTATCCCGGAGAAGTAGTGACGAGGCTAGGACCAGTCACCCACATAAACCTGTACAGTTGAGATATATATACAAATACAACACTAGGAAAATGTTATCGAATGTTTATAAGGAAAGAATCTGCTTTGAAATAACATTCAATAACTCATAATATCCGAAGTAATCTGAACAATGGAACAAAAACTTACTTTCATGTCTCAATTCATTTTTCATTTCATATCTTGTGGTAGGCGTACCACTCGCTCCCAAATTTAACAATAGGCTACCGGCAACTATGGTCAATGCCAAGATTCAAATCACTCTGTGGTCGGCGCGCCACACGATCCCGAATTTAACAATAGGCTACCGGCAGCTATGGCCAATGCCAAGATTCAAATCGCTTTATGGTCGGCGCGCTACACAATCCTGAATTTAACAATAGGCTACCGGCAGCTATGGCCAATGCCAAGATTCAAATCGCTTTGTGGTCGGCGTGCCACACGATCTTGAATTTAACAATAGGCTACCAACAACTATGGCCAATGCCAAGATTCAAATCACTTTGTGGTCGGCGCGCTACACGATCCCAACTCTTTAATATATAAGTGGTCGGCGTGCCACACGATCCCAATTATTTAATATATGGGTGATCTGCGTGCCACACGATCCAAATTCTTTAATATATAAGTGGTCGGCGTGTCACTTGATCCCAATTCTTTAATATATAAGTGGTTGGCGTGCCACACGATCCCAATTCTTTAATATATAAGTGGTCAACGTGCCACACGATCCCTATTCTTTAATATAGAAGTGGTCGGCGTGCTACACGATCCCAATTCTTTAATATATAAGTGGTAGGCGTGCCACACGATCCCAACTCTTTATAATGTATATTACCGGCATTAAACCAATAATCTCTGATCAACAATAAGTGTATAAAGGTATTACCGGTGTTGAACCAATAATCTTCACTTCAACAATATTTATATTATCGGTGTAAAACCAATAAATGATAATTAATCAACAATATATCCTCGTTACCAGTGTGGCACCAATAACTCTTAATCAACAATTTATATATATTACCGGTATAAAACCAATTATCTTCACTTTCAACAATATTTATATTACCGGTGTAAAACCAATAAATAATAGTAAATCAACAATATATATATACCTGTTACCGGTGTAACACCAATAACCTTAAATCAACAATTTATATAAATTACCGGTATAAAACCAATAATAATTTCCTTTCACATATTCACATAGGATTAATAGGAATTTAATTCATTAAAGACCATCGGTCATGCTCGACTTCCAACATATAGATACTCGTCACCATGCCTATATGTCGGACTCCACATTTAACAATTAACACATCAATTCAATTACTATTCCCTCAAGCTAGGATAGAACAAACACTTACCTCAAAAGTTTACAAACAATTCACTCTGTAGCAATGCCTTTTCCTTTCGAATTTGGCTCCAATCCAATCGTATCTATACACAATTGATTTAGTATCATCAATACTACTCAACAAATTAGTTCATATGGCCAAATATATTTACAACATTCTGCCCGGAATAGTAAAAATCGACTCCGGGCCCACATGATCGAAACTCGAGTTTCGAATCAAAATAAATTCACCCAATCATCCACGAGTTCAAATATACAATTTATTCTTAAGTTCGACCCCAAAACGAGGTCTAGATCGCAAATTCTTTGAAAATCCTTACTAAACTCATTTCTCTAATTTTTCTACTCATTTACACATATTTAGGCTTAGGAATTCAAATAATATTGATGAAAATTGAAGAAAATGAGTCAAGAATCACTTACCCAAGAAGTTTGATGAAAATCGCCAAGAATCGCCAAGAAATGGTGTTGGAGAAGAGAGAGTTTGTGAAATGGGTTGAAGTTCCCGTTTCTGTTATGTTTTGGGAATTAAATCACTGGGCACCAATTTGTTCATTGCGTTCGCAACACCCCGGTTGCGTTCACGATGCCTCGATCGCGTTCGCGATGAAGGAAAAATGACAGGCATCGCGTTCGCATAGGGCGAGTCGCGAACGCGAAGAGAAAATTTCTATGCTTCAGATATTGTCCTATGCGAATGCGGGCACAGCCACGCAAACGCGTAGAGAAAAGGCTGGCTTCAATTTTTATACTACGCGATCTCGAGGAGCTGTCCGCGGTCGCGATGAAGAAATCAAGTTGGCCATCGCGAACGCGACCAACAGGACCCGAACGCGATGAAGGATTGACTGCTGCAGATTTTCTGCAATTTTCTTAAGTTAAAAATCATCCCGATGTCTATCCGAAACTCACCCGAACCCTCGGTGATTCAAACCAATCATGTACACTGACTCAAAAACATTATACGAACTTGCTCGCGCGATCAAATCGCCAAAATAACATCAAAATCAATGAATTGAGCCTTAAAACTCAAGAATTCTTTCAAAATTTCATAACTTCCAAAATTTCCAATTTAAGGCCGAAACACATCAAACGTCGTCTGTTTTCAACCAAACTTTACAGGAAGCGCTTAACCAATATATATGACATGTACCGGGCATCAAAACCAAAATACGAGCCCGATACCATTACTTTTGAATCAAATTTCAGTTTCATTTTCTTTAAACATTTTCAGAAAACAATAAAACAGAAAAATTCTTTTACCGGGGTTCTAGACCTCGGATTTCAATTCCGGGCATACGCCCAAGTTTCATATTTTTTTACTGATTTTCTGAGACCGTCAAATCAGGGGTCCGGGTCCGTTTACCAAAAATTTTGACCAAAGTCAACCATATCAATATTAATATCAAAATTCTTCAAATTTTTCACATATTTCATATATTTCAACATAAAAATTTTCCAGCTTCGCGCCGGACTGCGCACGCAAATCAAGGCAAATATAAATGAGATTTTCAAGGCCTCAGAAGCTCAAAATAATTGAGAAAACAAGTGATGACCCTTTAGGTCGTCACATTCTCCACCTCTTAAACAATCGTTCGTCCTCGAACGGACAAAAGAAAGAATAACTATTCCCCAATTTGAAGTAGTAATTTTTTTTCTTATTTTTATTTTTTATAGATATTTAAATTCTGAAAATAACTAACTATTAACTAAATAACTAATTATGCCAAGTGACTTTTTTATAGGCTGCCACTTGGCTTAAGGAGAGGGCTTTTTCCTCTCCTTTTAATAATATATAGATTTTAATATTGTCTTAAACTTCATTTTATCTTGCCACTTGACTTAACCTCATACTTTACTACTCTTCTTTTAATATAACTAGTGTCAATATTAGAAATATTAATTATTTTACTTATAATTTGTCTTTATAGTATATTATATCACGTTGCCTTAATAAAATTTCAATTGGCATCTTGCTTCTCAATACAATATTTCATTAACTAAACAATATGAATTAAAGAAAAAAAGAATTATATAGTCATCGTATAACATTTTTGTTTCTAATTTTTCTTTATTATTATTTAATTAATATTATCACATTATTGATATGATTATTTTTTAGCGTGTCACTTGGCTTAATATCATTTTCAACATTACTTCTCAAAAAATATTTACAATTTTATTTTGTTGTTCACAGTTCTTCAATTTTCTATATTTATTAATAATATGTATATTATTTACTTAAGTTATTTTGTTTTTCTAAATTAACTCTGTCACGACCCGTATTTCCCACCATCGGGAGTCGTGATGGCGCCTACTATCGAAGTTAGGTCAGCCGAACCTTAACAACAAAATATACTAAAATAATTAAACATTGCGGAAAACTTTTTAGAAATTCAATAAAGAAGAAATCAAACTGCGGAAAAACACTGAACATAACACTAACCCAAAATTTGGTGTCACTATCTCACAGACTACTATAGAATAGTACAACCAAGTCTGAATGAAAGAAAAATACATAAGTCTGTTTTGATACAATAAAAACAAACTGAAATAAGGGATAGAGACTTCGGCCTGCGAACGCCGGCTAGGCTACCTCGAGAGTCCCTGGACTAAAGACAACTCCCAGAGATATCCTACTGCTGTTGATGTCCAAAAACCTGCTCAAACGCTGTGATCTGTGCAAAAAACACATAAGCGTAGCATCAGCACAACCGACCACATGTGCTGGTAAGTGCCTGGCCTAACCCTGGCGAAGTAGTGACGAGGCTAGACAGGACTTACTAAAATCAACCTGTGCAGATATATATATAGATACAACGACAACAGAAAGAACAACATGATTATATATGAAGGTATATAACTGAAAAGGGAACATGCTCAGAAGATAATGAACAATGGGAGCAGGTCATCTGTGACAACATTAAACCAAATTCGCATCATTTACTTTCATAAGTGGTCGGCGTGCCACACGATCCCAGTAATTATAGTATAGGTGGACGGCGTGCCACATGATTCTAATAAATATAATATAGGTGGACGGCGTAACACATGATCCCAATAAATATAATATAGGTGGACGGCATGCCACACGATCCCAATAAATATAACATAAGTGGACGGCGTGCCATACGGTCCCAATAAATATCATAGGTGGACGGTGTGCCACGCGATCCCAATAAATATAATAGAGGTGGACGGCGTGCCACACGATCCCAATAAATGTCATATAACTGGACGGCATGCCACACGATCCCAATAAATATAATGAATGATTCATATAGCCTCTCTCAAGGAGTTCCCTTTTAGGGAAAACTCGGCAATATAACGATCTACCCAATAAAGGTACCACAAGCAGCCCAATCATCTCAATAATAGAGAACACATATAACTCTCAACCGGATAAGGGAGCAACAACAATCATAACCTATACGTCTCGGCAAGGGATTCAACCACATTTCTTTACATTCCTTACAATTTTTACTTCATAGGATCTCTACCGTTTGAGCCAAAGCTCCAAAGAATTTTCACTTTTCATAAAATAATTCCTCAACTAACTCATCATGTCGAATTCACCAATTGCTAGGAATAGTTCTCAAAATACACCCAAAGTAAGTACAAAGAGGACTCACGGTCATGTAGACGCCAATGTATAGATACTCGTTACCATGCCTATACACCGCACTCGATCATTAAGCAAATAGCAAGCAATAATACTCTAATCTTATTCCCTCAAGCCGAGATTAGATCAGACACTTACCTCAGTCCGAAAATAGCAATCAATCCTCTAGCACCGCCTTTCCTCTAGAATCCGACTCCGAAATAGTGGTATCTAGTCATTATTAATTCAATAACATCAATTAGGGCTCAAAAACATAATTCCATAGCCTAGAAATGAAATTCCCATCATTCTTCCAAAAATAGAAAAATCCGACACCGGGCCCACATGGTCCAAACTCGAGGCTCGGACCAAATTCCAATCACCCATAACCCCACGAGTTAGAAATATATGATTTGTTTCAAAATCCGACCTCAATTGAGGTTGAATCACTCAAAATCCCACAAGCCCTAGTTCTACCCAAAACCCCCATTTTCTACCTTGAATTCATGACTTAGGGCTAAGATTAATTATGATTAGGTGAAGAAATAATGAACAAATGATGTTAGGAAAACTTACCCAAAGAGTTATGGAGGAATGTGAGCTTGGGACTTGACAATGGAGGGTGGAAGAGAAGAGCCCGCATGAAATTTTATTGAGAAGTCCCGTGCAACTGTTCTGTTTTTAAGAAAAATCACTGGATAAAAATGCCCTATACGATCGCATAGGGTAAGGAGCAAATGAAATGCGACCGCGGAAGGCATGATTCAAACACATAGAGTAAATGCAACTAGGCCAGGAAATGCTTTATGCGATCGCAAGGGGGACAATGTGATCGCATAGGTATGGGAGGCTGGGCATGTGATCACACAAGGAGGGCTGCGATCACATAGAATAAATTTTGGGCTCTTGAAACTTACACTATGCGATTCCGGAAAGACCTATGTGATCACATAGAACTGTCACACCTCCTTTTTCCGCTGCCGCTAACCCGCGAGGGGAGCGAAGGAGTTTTTCCAATTAAAGGACAATCGAAATGAGATTTATTTAAAGAAATCAAAGTCGCCACTTGGGAGATTTATGGTGTCCCAAGTCACCGGTTGAATCCTGAATCGAGGAAAAGAATGACTCTGTTTAAGAGTCCGCGAACCAGAAATCCGGATAAGGAATTATGTTAACCCGGGAGAAGGTGTTTGGCATTTCCGAGTTCCATGGTTCTAGCACGGTCGCTCAACTGTTGTATTCGGCTTAATTATCTGATTTTAACAATTTCTAAACTTATGTGTAAAATTTCACCTTTAACCGCTTGAGTGTTATTATTATTTCATAAGAACTGGAACGTAATAAAGATGTACCTCGAACCACGTCATACCAGTACGCTCGTAGTTGTTAATACATTTTTACTAAGTTAAGATTTGGATTTGGTTCACATAAATGTGCACCCTAATTTAGAACGGTATTATTATTAAATAACGCACCTAAAGCAATTATCGTGTTTGCAAATTTGTGATGGCCATATGATTGATCGGAATCTCATAAACAATACAAAAAAAAAGTTAGCAAAATTTTAGGACCCTTCTTTAAAATGTTCATACACCCTATAGAATTAAAATGACCCTACTGCCCAAAATATTTTAAGTCAAACACGTTCCAACTGATAACCATTGTGATACACTAAGCAAACAATCATGTTTGCACCTTAACCTCTAAGCTACTCTTCACAAATAAACATAAAGTATTTGAAACTTCAGAATGCTTCTAAAAATATATACGGTCCTGTTCAATAACCATAGCTAAAATCTAAAAAAAACCATAAACATATGTCAAGGCAGTTAGGTGAACAGAAAATCTTCCATTTTTGCGTTTCTGCCCTCAAAACCAATATAAACAAAAATTCAATTGCTTATTCCCAAAAGAATAGTCCATCAAGTAACCATTGAACTGCTTGTTTACATGCTCCAATTACTTATATATACAGATATATACAAAGAATGAAGCAACATATAATCAAATCCAAAACTCTTTTAGGAGAATGCAAATGGGATCTCATGGTTTCCGCAGCAGAACAAATAACAAACCTAAATATAACTTAAATTAATATGTGGAATATATATAACACCCATCTTCTTTCTTTTTCTATTCATCTAATCCCAACAGCCATCAAAAATAGATATTATGTAAATCCTAATAAAACAAGCAATCTGATATCCCAAACTTAAATCAACCTTCATTTACTTCATCTTCAAAGCTTACATCAACACAAGGTTTGAATAAATACCTGGAATTTGAATTAAAACAGAAAAAGGAAAGGTCAGGAGCAGTAACATTGTAGCACCAGCCGTAGAAAATAACAGCAGTTTAGCATAGCCAACACAACAGTCCAAAGATCAAGTTCAACCAAGGAGTGATTAAATAACCTAAAAACCAAAACAGAAATAGAGATTGATCCAACAGCAATACCAAACAGCTTTTAAAAGTAACTCCAGTAACTCAACAGACCATGATTCACTCAAAAGCACCAAGTTACACTTGAAAACTAACAATTCATAGAGAATAAATATTGGAATTCTCAATTACTCAATGTAACGGTAGTAGTTGAACTAACTGATTGCTTAAAACTTCTCAATGCTCTCACAGATTTTCAGTGTATTTCCCTTTGTGTTTTTTAGTTTCTCCTATTTTTTAAGCTCTCACTCTTAAAATACCCCTCTATTTCCCTTTAGCTCCTCTCTATGTTTTGAAACTCTCCCCTATCTTAGACTACTCCCTTAAACTCTCACTATTTTTCCTTAAACTTATAGGCTCTCAAATCTATTTTTCCTCTGCCTATCTCCCTTTTCTTTCAGAATTGTCCCCCCCCCCCCCACAATCTGTGTGAAGTCTAGTCCTTTTATAGAACCAAAACCAAAACCAACCCTTAGCCTTTTCCCCCTGGCTGTCTTCTCCCCCCATGTGCACCCTTTAACTTTTGACTATTTTAATACTACACAGCCACAATATTCCATCTGTTCTCACATCATAATAGTTTAAGCATGGGTCTATTTTCTTTTTAACTCTAAAGTTTCACAATTAAGTGGAATCCCCTGTTGTTTCGCAGGCTTCACTGACTACACCCATGTGCCAAGCAATTTTGAGCATCTTAATTATTGGCCTTTAATCTCTAAAGCTATATCTAATTACTGCCTATAGCCATAACAACAAAACATTATCACAATTGTGATAGCAGTGATTCCTAGGGACGGGCAAAACAAAGATATGAAACTAAACATCCGACGATGTTAATCGAAACGAATTTGTATTCTTAAACACATTCATCAAGAAAAAAATCAGAAATCAACAGACGACGAAATAATGGTCTTTGAGAAGAAGCAAACAAAAGATACTAAACCCAAACGGAAACAAATGAACAACTATACTAAATAACTAGTACCACAATAAAACTAGAAAGAAGAGAATAAAATACCTTAAGAAGGAGATCCGAAAATCGAACATACTTGGACTTGAATTAGCCTTTTTATGAAGTTAAACGGACTTTAATTGAAATGGTTTCAAACGAAAACATCTCAATTAAAGTCTATTGATCTCAATTCCTTTTAATTTGGACAAAATCCCGAATTCTTGAATTCTAGGGTTCTTGAGGGTCGGATTTGGGGCTTGATGGTTTCTGGCTGGATTTGACAGAAACCAATGGTGGTTATGGTGTGAGGGAGGTCTGGTGATGGTATGGCCTGAGTTTGGGGTCAATTGGAGTTGGTTCAAGTTCGACTCGAATCTTCAAATAAAGATTCGAGATGTTCCAGATGGATTCGAACCAAACCATGCACGGGGGTGGGATGGGGAGGTTGAGACGAGTGTGTGGTGTAAATTTGGAGGTTGTTGGACGACTGCCACCGGCGGAGGAGATTTTCGGCTGGCGGCGTGTGGTGGTAGACGGCGGAGTCAAGCTGTCTCTCTAAGGGTTAGAGACGAAATGATTAGGGTAGCCATTTTTTTGGTTTGGGTATATTGAAATGGGGATATTAATCCCAGTCGTTGGATTAATGATGATCGACAGCCTGGATCAGTTAGGGGGAAAAACGGGACTAGATCGGGTTAGGGCAGGTACAGGGTCAGGGGGATTGGGCTCGACTTCTTTGGCCCAGTTCCGATTTTTTGTTCCTTTATCTTATTTTGTTTCTTTTTTTCTCTTCAAAAATCTTAGTTCAAAATCAATAGCTAAAAATCCTAAAAGTCTTAAATTAACTTATAGAAATAAATCAACTTATAAAAGTACGAGTTAAATCGTTATAACAATTAACATACAATTAAATAACAATTAAAGGTAAAATCACATAATTAGACTTTAAATGCTAAAAATACAAAAAATACATATTTTTTTGTGATTTTCCATTTTTTGTCAAATAAACTTGATTACTTTTAATTGTAAATTAAATCCTAAGAATGCAAAAGCAATATATTTTTGTATTTTTTCTTAATTTTAACAAACATGCATACAAAAATAATAATAAAATTAACACAAAAATCCACAGATATTACCACGATACAAAAACGATTTTATTTTGAATTTTTGGGAGTAATTCTCATATAGGGCAAAAATCACGTGCTCACAGCTGCCCCTCTTTGCGCGTAAACATGAAGAGTTTCGTGCAAAGATAAGTGGGCGGATACGAGCGATTTTTGCCCGTTTGAGCACTCCGTATGAAGCATTTTGGAAACGTTTGACCGAACCTTCGCTTCAGAAGGTCTCCTACATATCCCTGGCTAAAAGGGAATCAGGTCAATATAGTTAGGGAAGTTTTGGTAGCTGGGACTACCATGAAGCTGTGATCTTGCTGTTACTGATATTGCTGCTGATGCTACTGCTCAACTGATCTCCTTATTACACCGTGCTAAACGAAAAAAAATAAGAAGCTAGACTAAGTTATAGTATTGCGAAATCTTATCTATCTCTTCATCTTGACTTTCCCATGTTCCTTGCTATTCTGCCGGACTTGATGTTCCTTCCGATGCCACTTCTCTTCTGACAATTGTTATTTCGGCCTATCTTGATTGCCGAACTTTGACCATTGATTCCTTCCTTGTGATCTTCGAACCATTCACCTTTGAAGTCTGAATCTATCTTTTCTGTCCCTCCTTGCATTCCTTCTGATTTTGAACTTGGATTTGTGCTAAGGATTTCCGTTACACTCTGTCACTTTCCAATTGTTCACTATCCCTATCAAATCTTAGAAACTGAGATGTCGTTCTGCTTTTCCGACAGGCTTCTGACTTTATCGACAAACTCTAATCGCCATTCCATTCTTCAGGCGGGCACCTGACCTCAACAACAAACTTTGAAAATAAATCGTCACTCATTCTTCAGGCGGTCACCTGACTTCAATAACAAACTTCGAAAATAAATCGCCACTCCATTCTTCAGGCGGGCACCTGACTTCAACAACAAACTGTGAAAATAAATCGCCACTCCATTCTTCAGGCGGGCACCTGACTTCAACAACAAACTTTGAAAATAAATCGCCATTCCATTCTTCAGGCTGGCACCCGACTTCAACAACAAACTTCGGAAATAAATTGCCACTCCATTCTTCAGGCGGGCACTGACTTCAACAACAAACTTCGAAAATAAATCGCCACTCCATTCTTCAGGCGGGCACCTGACTTCAACAACAAACTTTGAACTTCATCCCATCCCTATCGTCTTCCTTTGCTTCCTGCACCACTTTCTTCTTCCTGCATCGCCTCTTAAACCATCCTTTCTCCTAAATTACCTTGTTCTGGAACTATTTTCCTCTTGGGTCATGTTGTTTTCCCTCCTGACTGCTGGGGATATCTTTAGAATTGTTTATTTGCCTGCTGAGGATAATGATGCTGGGAAAATTTTCCTTCATTCCCTCCATTCCTTTAACTCATGCACTTGAATTTGCGCTGGGAACTCTTGTTGTAACCCTCTGCTTTATGGTGGGTTACTGGTTTCAAGACCTGCAATGTAAAGACTGAAGACATGCCTCTTGTTATACAGGTAGGCGCCTGTTTTTATAAGCAACTTTTGAATTTAAAATGCATTATGGCAATAATTTATGAAATATGCATAGGACAATGTAAAATAAAACAAACGTAAAATATCCTATTCGAGGGCGGATAGTCCCACCGTACCCTATTCGAGGGTGAATACTCCCATCGTATTCTATTCGAGGCCGGATACTCCCATCGTATCCTATTCGAGGGCAAATACGCCCATCGTATCCTATTCGAGGGCAAATACTCCCATTGTATCCTATTCGAGGGCGGATACTCCCATCGTATTCTATTCGAGGGCGAATACTTCCATCGTATCCTATTCGAGGGCCAATACTCCCATCATATTCTATTCGTGGGCCAATACTCCCATCGTATCCTATTCGAGGGCGGATACTCCCATCGTATTCTATTCAAGGGCGAATACTCTCATCATATTCTATTCGAGGGCAAATACTCCCATCGTACCCTATTCGAGGGCGGATACTCCCATCGTATTCTATTCGAGGGCGGATACTCCCATCGTATTCTATTCGAGGGCGGATACTCCCATCGTATTCTATTCGAGGGCGAATACTCCCATCGTATCCTATTCGGTGAATACTCCCATCGTATTCTATTCGAGGGCAAATACTCCCATTGTATTCTATTCGAGGGAGAATACTCCCATTGTATCCTATTCGAGGGCGGATACTCCCATCGTATCCTATTCGAGGGCGGATACTCCCATTGTATCCTATTCGAGGGCGGATACTCCCATTGTATTCTATTCGAGGGAGAATACTCCCATCGTATCCTATTCGAGGGCGGATACTCCCATCGTATTCTATTCGAGGGCGAATACTCCCATCGTATCCTATTCGAGGGCGGATACTCCCATGATATCAATGTTTGAGAGTGAACAAACCTGAGACGTCCTGTTTGAAGGTGGACAAACCTGAAACAATCTTTTTGAAGATGGACAAACCTGATACGTCATCTTAAATTGCCTTCCTCGTTTCTCCAAGAAAATTTTCAACAAAGGCAGAAAATTTTCTGCCCCAGTTTTGGTGTTCTTCCTTGTGGCATGAAATTCTGCTATCAATAGCACTTTCTTTCCCTGTTTCAAATCAAAGAAAATTTGTTAGTTCAAAACATTGTGAGCGGTTGTGCCGCTCCTGTGGGGTAGTTTTTCCTTTTCCCTTTTCCTTTTTCCCTCGTTCGGGGTTCCCAAAACCTGTTGGGGAATGATTTCATTTGTTGGAGATGATATTCCTGCTGGGGATGGGTTTTTCCATTTATCCCTTCCATGTTCTGTGTTTCTCAACTCACTGGGGGTTATTTTGTTGAAGATGAAATTTGCTTTCTTTCTTTACCACTCTCTGTTGCCTGACCACCTCGGAACTTGGTAACGATAACACTGCTGGGGGATTTTCATTTCCTCAAAATTGGTGTTTCACTCTTCTAAAAGCTGTTGGAGATGACAGTGGTTCGAAGACCACTTCTCTTAAGACTTTCCTTCTTCCCCAAGTGGGTATTGACTTCCAGAAAATTTTCTAACTGAAAAGAAAATTTTTTGCCCCTGTTTAATAATCCTCCTTGCACC
This sequence comes from Nicotiana noctiflora, assembly GCA_032618575.1. NCBI lineage: Eukaryota > Viridiplantae > Streptophyta > Magnoliopsida > Solanales > Solanaceae > Nicotiana > Nicotiana noctiflora. The sequence continues at coordinate 734,030 of JASVEL010013689.1, read as the reverse complement.
ACACTTCTCTGCCATCAATGGCATTTCCTTGCCTTGCATAATAATTGGAAAGTTGGTGGCAAGTTTTGAAGTCATTTCTCACTTGTTCTGACTAGACAGACTTTGATGGGGAATTTTTTATTAAAGGAGAAAGATAAAAAGAAACAAAAATAGAAGACAAAGGACAAATGACTCTCTAACAAAAAATAACTATAAAAACTTATCAAACGTGAATACCAACTCTACTGGTCATGACATGCATATATGGCCTATCCTCCGTCGTTAATTGCCTTTCACGATTTCTATCTCGTGATTTCCATCTGATTATCACCTTTGTTCGACTTGTAGTGCCCAAAGGGTTTTCACTTTCAAGCCTCTCTCATTTTTATTTTCTCTCAGCTTTCGTCGCCTTATGGTGCCTGTGAAGGTTTTCACCGGTAAGACTCTCTCATTTGTATTACTTTTAGCTGGGGATTGGGGTGTCACTGCTAAGACTCTCTCGTATTTCCTTTCTACTGGGAATCAGAGTCTTTTCTGTTGGGAATCAGAGTGTCATATTCTGATGAGACTCTCGTGTTTGTTTGACTTAGCCTATTTTGAAGACTGATCAGAAGGTCTTTCTTTGGACCGTAATGTGGGATTCGGATAGGGCTAGAAATAAAGGGTATTAAAGGCTCAAAATAAATTAATTCCGGGTTCAAAATTTACAACCTTCGGACCTAAATTTATTTATAATAAATACAATTTTTCTTTGCCTCAATTTCATACTTGGGGAATTCTTATTTCTTTATTTACACCATGACCGAGCTGTGAAGCGCCTACGTATCCTCTTTAAGGAATCGGGTCAAACGTAGTTCCCAATTCCCTTTTTTTCAAGTTTCATTCATTTTTCTTTTTCTTTTCTTTTCTTTATCTCTTTTTGTTGTTTTCTTTTCTTTTCTTTTTCTTTATCCCTTTCTTCTTTTGTCTTTCAAAATTGTGTTTCTAGTCTTTGCAACTAATTCCGAAGGAGGGTTATGAAAGATTTTAAAATAAGGTACAAAGGGTTGACGATGGATAAAGTGTTTGGATAGCAGAACAAAATGCCTTCGTCATTCCAATCTTTAAAACATGCCAAGTACAAACAACCTATTCACGACATCTTCTGGTTATGCCATGATTGATAACCATATCGTCCATTCGCCTTTTCATCTGTCATTTTAAAGTATTTCTGGATGACACTTTCATTTCAGTATCACGAGCGAACCCCGTCTTAGCATGTCCAATTTTCCCTTAAGGGTTTCTTTGTGTTTTACCTGCCCCACTCTCACATGATTCGGGCTCCAAATAATCTCAAATCGTTTTTATTTCTTTTAAAATGCCCTGATTATCTTCCAATTGCTTCATGATTAACCCTTAATATTAGGCCAAAATTATGTGCGATGCCATGTCAATAGAATCGGCGTTCGAACAAATGACAAATCTAAAGATAGAAGAACTAAATAAAAAGACGACTGGGTAATAAAAGACCGAAAGTTTCATTAAACTAAATGGAGAAATGGTTCAAGTACAAACAAGCAAACCAAAATACAAACTTGAAACGAAACTTGACAAGACTAAGCAAACTGAAATGACAAAAATGGAAAGATAAGAGGGTTTCACTACAAGACAAAATCTAGGTCACAACCCTGAAAACAACCCGGACAAAAGAAATGACAACAAAAACAAACCACCGAAACTCCTCCTGATTACCAAGCATGACTTCTTATATACCAACTGCTGTCGATTGGTTTTGCTTTGGTATACAGATCGGGCTTCTTAATTTTCCCTTCCTTTGTGTATCAATTTGATCATATGGGTCTAAGGGTGAGCTGACAATGGATTCTGATTAATGTTGGGTGCCTCTGGTGTCTGAACCTCGATCTTATTGGTGTCAATAAGATTTTGCACTGCATGTTTCAATTTCCAACATTTCTCGGTATCATGTCCGAGAGCCCTTGAACAATACTCACAGCTTACAGAGTGAACCATATTTTGGGGTAGGGGATGGCAATCTTGGCTCAATAGGACTCAACAAACCTATCTGCTTCAATTTGTCTAACAAATCAGTATAAGTTTCTCCCAACTCAGTGAATGTTCTTTGTGCCTTTTCCTTTCTGAAGGCATGATTCCCTCGGAAACCTGGTCCTGGAGGGTTATTGTAAGCCCTTGGTGGTGGATATGTGTTTCGGGGAGAGTGATTAGGGTGATTTGGGTGGTAGGGTCTGGCTTGGTAATGAGGTGAAGGACCTTTCGATCTGGACCAAGTAACCTCCTCTACCGTTGCAACTTCTTCTCTTCTCTACTTCCCGAATGCTACCCCTGTGCCATTCTGAATAGCCTGAGTTGTTGCTTTTAACGCGGAATAGCTCAAGATCTTATTGGACTTAAGTCCCTCTTCTATCATTCCGCCCATTTTGACCACTTCATTGAAAGATTTACCAACCGATGTCACCAGGTGACCAAAGTAAGTTGGCTCCAGTGTCTGCAAGAAGTAATCTACCATCTCGTTTTCTCTCATCGGTGGATCTACCCTTGTTGCCTGTTCCCTCCAGCGGAACCCAAATTCTCTAAAGCTTTCGGCGGGCTTCTTCTCTAACTTTAGCAATGATAAGCGATCAGGGATTATTTCAAGATTATATTGAAACTGGCCGATGAATGCTTGGGCCAGGTCATCCCATGTAAACCTTTTGCTGGGATCCTGTCCGGTGTACCACTCCAGTGCAGACCCTCCTAAGCTCTAACCGAAGTAAGCTATCAGAATTTTATCTCGCCCTCCAGCTCCTCGCATTTTGCTGCAGAAACTTCGGAGATGGGATACTGGGTCACCATGCCCCACGTATAGATCAAACTTAGGCATTTTGAACCCAACGGGCAACTGGACATCTGCAAATGGGCACATATCTTTGTAAGCAACACTGACTTGGTTTCCTAAACCATACATATTCCTGAGGGATTTCTCCAGGCTCTTAACTTTTCGAATAACCTCCTCCTATTCCAAACCTTTGGGGTGCCTTTCTGGTTCTGCCGGGTTGTCCCAGTGAGGGGTGTGTGAATGCGGTTCAGGCGCCCTAAAGGTAGGCTCGGGAGAATAACAATGATTGTCATGGATTTGAAAATTTGGCTCACTGGACGACTTCTGTAAAGTAGCAGGTGGAGGTGCCACAAAAATAGGGGTAACCGGAGGAGGAGTATTTTGTCTAGCTGGTGGAACCCGGGATGTATAAGGGTTTTCCCCTTGATAATATGGATAGATCGGGGCACTTGTCGAGGGATCAATGGGCGGATGCTCTGGTGCTGGTGTAAGAGTAGGAAGGATTGGTGATGACTGTCCCCTAGTCCAGGCTAGGTGCATCTCTGTTATTTGCTGTCTCAACCGGTCCACCTCCTCTTTCATGATCCGTATCTCTATTTTCTCTCCATCGAGACTTTTGTCGGAACTAGACATGCTTGTTAGAATTGGACCTTTTGTTCTAGTAAGGTAATGGTGATTGGCCAGTATATTCTGTCAAGTCAACCGCTAAACTTTTTGGAAATGCAACAAACTTGTAAGCTCACAGAGTTTAACAGATATGTTATCGCACGTTGGATGCAATGCACCTAGTCAGTTAACCATATATGTATTCACCGCATGCGTCATTCCAGTTTATCCTTTTCAATTATCCTTGAAAATCTCGCTTGTTATTAACCTCCCTTTTTCTTTTTCTTTTCTCTTTTTTTTTTCTTTTCTTTTTTTTCAAATTGGAATAAAAACTTTATTTTTACAAACACGGCCTTTCAGCACCTCGGGGACGAAGATTATAAGGCTGTGAGGGTCAATTGACCAAAAAATCTACAAAATGACCCAAAAGTGGCCGTTTATGCAAAGTCACCCTTCCGGCGTCCCTTTCGGGTACATTCATTTGTTTTTGAAAATGGCATCCCTCAACTTATTTACAACGAAAAATTAATTTCGATATTTTTGGATATTTTTGGAAAAGGGTAGGTTGGACCCGATGAAGGTTGCCTACGTATCTCACACCATGTGAGAATCAAACCAGCGTAGTTCGGTTAAATAAAAATAAACTACATCTGTAAATGAAACAAACTATTTTTTTTATTGAAAAACAAGTAAACTATATTTTTTTTATTATTTTAAGAATAAATCACACATTTGTTTTTTTTATTTAAAAAAAAAATTCTTTTTCTTTTTAAGTAAAAAAAAGAACAAAGTATTTTGAAACTACATTTTTTCATTTTATTGACAAACAAATAAACTATTTCTTGAAAACAAAATCACTCATTTTTTTATTGGCAAATAAAGCACACAAAAAAAACTTATCAATTCGTTTTTCTTTCATTGGCAAACTATAAAAATATATTTTTATTTTTTTTTTATTATTATTTTTTTTTTATTTTTTCAATATTTAAAAGCCGGTCTGAAGTAAATAAATGCATAAAACAAACAGGATGCAGTAGGATGGTTTTTTTTCATTTTAGGTTACCTGTCCTAGACGGACCCAACCCCTGTGTTGAGTCCCCTAAGTCAAATGCAACATGATGCAAATAAGCGTTCCTACTAGGGATCCGGCATGAAGTCACGTTATTCTAAGTTAAAAACCTCAGTATGGCAACGTATCGGGGACCCGCGGGATCGTCCGGCTTAGTAACCTATCTGGCCTCTTTTTATTTCAAGGTATTGACACTAACAGAATAGGGAGTCTCAACCAGTAAGCACATTCCCGGGGGTGAGAAGAAAAAGGTTTCGGCATAGTTTATACATATACAGTTCAAAAAATATCAAAGCGATAAAAAATATCATTTTGCACATTTAAACCCAAGATAATAATAAACCAAATACAACAATTATTCAAAGCTCGAGTTCGAAAATCCTGATCCAGTGGTTCTGGGTTCATCATCTTGTTGGAAAAGGTGTCTAGACTGGCTTTACTCGAGCGGACAACTCGAGCCGAGGAGTGTCAGTGCACCGGTAGCATGGCTTTTCGGCTTAATTAACAATACTCCCCGCCTAAACATGGGTGACTAAAAATCCTTCACCGGGTGCCAAGCACCACAACTATCTTGAGAAAACGGGCTATGTCCAGCAAATGCCCGATATTATATTTTTTAAAGAGGCTGAGTAGAGGAAAATGGGTATTGGCACAATTTATATACAATTCACAAAATATCAAAGCGGTAAAAGCAACATTTAGCACATTAAATACAAACATATGATAAAATCAGATAATTAATAAGCCAAATATAACAATTATTCAAAGCTCGAATTCTTAAACACTGAACCGTTGTTTCTGGGTTTTCAGTCCCCAGAAGAGTCGCCAGAGCTGTCACACCTCCTTTTTCCGCTGCCGCTAACCCGCGAGGGGAGCGAAGGAGTTTTTCCAATTAAAGGACAATCGAAACGGGATTTATTTAATGAAATCAGAGTCGCCACTTGGGATATTTATGGTGTCTCAAGTCACCGGTTGAATCCCGAATCGAGGAAAAGAATGACTCTATTTAACAGTCCGCGAACCAGAAATCCGGATAAGGAATTGTGTTAACCCGGGAGAAGGTGTTTGGCATTTCCGAGTTCCGTGGTTCTAGCACGGTCGCTCAACTGTTGTATTCGGCTTAATTATCTGATTTTAACAATTTCTAAACTTATGTGCAAAATTTCATCTTTAACCGCTTGAGTGTTATTACTATTTCATAAGAACTGGAACGTAATAAAGATGTACCTCGAACCACGTCATACCAGTACGCCCGTAGTTGTTAATACATTTTTACTAAGTTGAGATTTGGATTTGGGTCACATAAATGTGCACCCGAATTTAGAACGGTATTATTATTAAATAACGCACCTAAAGCAATTATCGTGTTTGCAAATTTGTGATGGCCATATGATTGATCGTAATCTCATAAACAATACAAAAAAAAAAGTTAGCAAAATTTTAGGACCCTTCTTTAAAATGTTCATACACCCTATAGAATTAAAATGACCCGACTGCCCAAAATATTTTAAGTCAAACACGTTCCAAATGATAATCATTGTGATACACTAAGCAAACAATCATGTTTGAACCTTAACCTCTAAGCTACTCTTCACAAATAAACATAAAGTATTTGAAACTTCAGAATGCTTCTAAAAATATATATACGGTCCTGTTCAATAACCATAGCTAAAGTCTAAAAAAAACCATAAACATATGTCAAGGCAGTTAGGTGAACAGAAAATCTTCCATTTTTGCATTTCTGCCCTCAAAACCAATATAAAAAAATGCAATTACTAATTCCCAAAAGAATAGTCCATCAAGTAACCATTGAACTGCTTGTTTATACATGCTCCAATTACTTATATATATACATATATACAAAGAATGAAGCAACAGATAATCAAATCCAAATCTCTTTTAGGAGTATGCAAATGGGATCTCATGGTTTCCGAAGCAGAACAAATAACAAACCTAAATATAACTTAAATCAATATGTGGAATATATATAACACCCATCTTCCTTCTTTTTCTATTCATCTAATCCCAACAGCCATCAAAAATAGATATTATGTAAATCATAATAAAACAAGCAATCTGATATCCCAAACTTAAATCGACCTTCATTTACTTCATCTTCAAAGCTTACATCAGCACAAGGTTTGAATAAACACCTGGAATTTGAATTGAAACAAAAAAAGGAAAGGTCAGGAGCAGTAACACAGTAGCACCAGCCATAGAATATAACAGCAGGCTAGCACAGCCAACACAGCAGTCCAAAGATCAAGTTCAAACCCAGGAGTGATTAAATAAACCAAAAACCAAAATAGAAATAGAGATTGATCCAACAACAATACCAAACAGCTTTTAAAAGTGACTCCAGTAACTCAACAGACCATGATTCACTCAAAAGCACCAAGTTTCACTTGAAAACAAACAATTCATAGAGAATAAATATTGGAATTCTCAATCACTCAATGTAATGGTAGTAGTTGAACTAACTGATTGCTTAAAACTTCTCAATGCTCTCACAGATTTTCAGTGTATTCCCCTTTGTGTTTTTTAGTTTCTCCTATTTTTTAAGCTCTCACTCTTAAAATTCCCCTCTATTTCCCTTTAGCTCTTCTCTATCTTTTGAAACTCTCCCCTATCTTAGACTACTCCCTTAAACTCTCACTGTTTTCCCTTAAACTCACAGACTCTCAAATCTATTTTTCCTCTGCCTATCTCCCTTTTTTTCAGAATTGTCCCCCCCCCCCCAATCTGTGTAAAGTCTAGTCCTTTTATAGAACCAAAACCAGAACCAACCCTTAGCCTTTTCCCCGAGGCTGTCTTCTCCCCCCATGAGCACCCTTTAACTTTTGACTATTTTAATACTACACAGCCACAATATTCCATCTGTTCTCCCATCATAATTGTTTAAGCATGGGTCTGTTTTCTTTTTAACTCTAAAGTTCCACAATTAAGTGGAATCCCCTATTGTTTCGCAGGCTTCACTGACTACACCCATGTGCCAAGCAATTTTGAGCATCTTAATTATTGGCCTTTAATCTCTAAAGCTATATCTAATTACTGCCTATAACCATAACAACAACACATAATCACAATTGTGATAGCAGTGATTCCCAGGGACGGGCAAAACAAAGATATGAAACTAAACATCCGACGACGTTAATCGAAACGAATTTGTATTCTTAAACACATTCATCAAGCAAAAAATCAGAAATCAACAAACGACCAAATAATGGTCTTTGAGAAGAAGCAAACAGAAAATACTAAACCCAAACGGAAACAAATGAACAACTATACTAAATAACGAGTACCACAATAAAAACAAAAAGAAGAGAATAAAATACCTTAAGAAGGGGATCCGAAAATCGAACACACTTGGACTTGAATTTGCCTTTTTATGAAGTTAAATAGACTTTAATTGAAATGTTTTCAAACGAAAACATCTCAATTAAAGTCTATTGACCTCAAATCCTTTTAATTTGGACAAAATCCCTAATTCTTGAATTCTAGGGTTCTTGAGGGTCGGATTTGGGGCTTGATGGTTTCTGGCTGGATTCGACGGAAATCAATGGTGGTTTTGGTGTGAGGGAGGTCTAGTGAGGGTATGGACTGAGTTTTGGGTCAATTGGAGTTGGTTCAAGTTCGACTCGAATCTTCAAATGAAGATTTGAGAAGTTCCAGATGGATTCGAACCAAACCATGCACGTGGTTGGGATGTAGAGGTTGAGACGAGTGTGTGGTGTAAATTTGGAGGTTATTGGACGACTGTCGTTGGCGGAGGCGATTTCCGGCCGGTGGCGTATGGTGGTAGACGGCGGAATCAAGCTGTCTCTCTAAGGGTTAGAGACGAAATGGTTAGGGTAGCCGTTTTTTTTTGTTTGGGTATATTGAAATGGGGAGATTAATCCCAGCCGTTGGATTAATGATGATCGACGGCCTGGATCATTTAGGGGGACAAACGGGACTAGACCGGGTTGGGGCAGGTACTGGGTCAGGGGGATTGGGCTCGACTTTTTTGGCCCAGTTCCGATTTTTTGTCTTATTTTGTTTTTTTTTCTCTTTTTTTTCTCTTCAAAAATTTTAGTTCAAAATCAATAGCTAAAAATCCTAAAAGTGTTATATTAACTTATAGAAATAAATCAACTTATAAAAGTATGAGTTAATCGTTATAACAATTAACACACAATTAAATAACAATTAAAGATAAAATCACACAATTAGACTTTAAATGCTAAAAATGCAAAAAATACATTTTTTTTTGTGATTTTCCATTTTTTGTCAAATAAACTTGATTACTTTTAATTGTAAATTAAATCCTAAGAATGCAAAAGCAATATATTTTTGTATTTTTTCTTAATTTAAACAAACATGCACACAAAAATAATAAGAAAATTAACACAAAAATCCACAAATATTACCACGATACAAAAACGATTTTATTTTGAATTTTTGGGAGTAATTCTCATATAGGGCAAAAATCACGTGCTCACAAGAACAACGTACCAGAATACCAGCAACAGCAAAATACAAGATTTTTAAGTGTAAAAACATCCCGAACCACCCCTAAAATCACTCCTGAGTCCTTGGGGTTCCTAACCAATTGCACGCACTAACTCAACAACATCATACGAACTTGCTCGAGCGATCAAATTGCTAAAATAACATAAAAAACAAAGAATCAACTTCCAAAGCTCAAGATTTCATTTCAAAGTTCATAATTCTCTAACTTTAGCTATTTAGGTCCAAAACATATCGAACGACGTCCGATTTCGACCAAATTTTACAGGAAGCGCTTAACCAATATTTAAGACCTGTACCAAGCGTTAGAACAAAAATACGAGCCCAATACCTATATTTTCTAACTCATTTTCATTTGCATTTTTCCTTATTAATTTCAAAAAACAATATTTAGGAAAAATTCTTTTATCGGGGTTCTGGACCTCGGATTTCGGCTCCGGGCACATGCCCGAGTCTCATATTTTTCTACAGACCTCACGGAACCGTCACATCACCGATCTGGGCATCTTTACCAAATATTTTGACCAAAGTCAACTATATCAATAATAATATCAAAATTCTTCAAATGTTCCACAAAATTCATATATCTTAACACAAAAACTTTTCGGCTTCGCGCTCCGTCTGTGAACACACATCGAGGAAACTGAGAGTGAGGTTTCCAAGACCTCAGAAGCGCGGAAAAAGGGAGAAATACGGTGATGACCCTTTGGGTCGTCACATTCTCCACCTCTAAAATAACCGTTTATCCTTAAACGGACAAAAGAAAGAAGTACCTGAGTTAGGAAATAGATGAGGGTAACGGCTACGCATATCAAACTCGGGCTCCCAGGTCGAAGCGTCAGGAGGCTGACCTCTCCACCTCACGCGTACTGAAGGAAAACTCTTCGACCTCAACTGTCGAACCTGCCGATCTAGAATAGCTACCGGCTCCTCCTCATAGGATAGATCTTTGTCCAACTGGACAGTACTAAAATCTAACACGTGGGTAGGATCACCGTGATACCTCCGGAGCATAGACACGTGAAACACTGGATGCACAGCTGACAAGGTAGGTGGCAAGGCAAGTCTATAAGACACCTCTCCCACTCAATCAAGTATCTCAAATGGGCCAATATATCTAGGGCTAAGCTTGCCCTTCTTCCCAACTCTCATCGCGCCTTTCATAGGCGATACATGGAGCAATACTCGCTCACCAACCATGAAAGCCACATCTCGAACCTTGCGATCTGCATAACTCTTTTTCCTAGACTGAGCCAAATGTAACCTCTCCTGGATAATCTTGACCTTGTCCAAGTCCTCTTGGACTAAATCAGTACCTAATAATCGAGCCTCTCCCGGCTCAAACCATTCGACTGGAGACCGACATCGCCTACCATACAACGCCTCATAAGGTGCCATCTGAATACTGGAATGGTAGCTGTTATTGTAGGAAAACTCTGCTAAAGGAAAGAACTGGTCCCAAGAGCCTCCAAAATCAATAACATAGGCTTGGAGCATATCTTTCAATATCCGAATAGTCCTCTCGGACTGACCGTCTGTCTGAGGATGGAATGTTGTACTCAACGGAACCTGGGTACCTAGCTCCTGCTGAACTGCTCTCCAAAAGCACGAGGTGAACTGCATACCCCGATCCGAAATGACAAATGTCGGTACCCCATGAAGACGAACAATCTCTCGGATGTAAATCTCAGCTAGTCTCTCTGAGGAATAGGTAGTAGTAACGCGAATGAAATGCACTAACTTAGTCAGCCTATCAACATTGACCCAAATAGCATCAAACCTCTTCCGGTTCACTAGAAGTCCAGTAACGAAGTCCATGGTAATCCCCTCCCACTTCCACCAGGTCAATCCTCTTAAACACACCACCAGGTCTCTGATGCTCATACTTGACCTGCAGACAATTTAAACACCGAGCCACATATGTAACAATGTCTTTCTTCATCCTACGCCACCAGTAATGCTGCCGCAAGTCCGGATACATCTTCGTGGTGCCCAGGTAAATAGAATACGGAGAACTATAGGCCTCGGCTAAGATCAACTCCCGAATGCCATCAACTATGGGCACACATACTCGCCCCTGCAACCTCAAAATACCATCCACCTCCAAAGTCACCTTCGTGGCACCTCCACGCTGCACAGTGTCTCTCAAGTCACACAAATAAGGATCATCAAACTGTCAGTCACAGATCTGCTCCAATAATGAAGAGCGAGTGACCGTGCAAGCTAATACTCGGCTAGGCTCCAAAATGTCCAACCTCACTAACCGATTGGCCAAGGCCTGAATATCTAAGGCAAGTGGTCTCTAGCTGACCGGAACATATGCAAGACTACCCATGCTGGTTGACTTCCTGCTCAACGCGTCGGCCACTACATTGGCCTTACCCGGGTGGTATAAGATAGTAACATCATAATCCTTCAATAGCTCCAACCACCTTCGCTGCCTCAAATTCAACTCTTTCTGCTTAAACATGTATTACAAACTCTTGTGATCCGTGTACACCTCACACGTCACACCATATAAATAATGCCTCCAAATCTTCAAGGCATGAACAATGGCTGCCAACTCTAAATCATGGACTGGGTAGTTCTTCTCGTGGATCTTCAACTTCCTTAAATCATAAGCAATAACCCTGCCATCCTGCTTCAATACCGCACCAAGACCAACACGAGAAGCATCACAATAGACAGTGTAAGGTCCTGGACCTATAGGCAAAACCAATATTGGTGTTGTAGTCAGAGTTGTCTTGAGCTTCTGAAAGCTCTCCTCACACTCATTTGACCACCTGAATTGGGCACCCTTCTGGTTCAACCTGGTCATTGGGGCAGCTATAGATGAAAACCCCTCCACAAACCGACAATAATAACCAGCTAACCCCAACAAACTACGAATCTACGTCGTTGAAGCTGGTCGAGGCCATTTCTTAACCGCCTCAATCTTCTTTGGGTCTACCTGAATACCCTCAGCTGATACGACATGACCCAGAAACGTCACTGAACTCAACCAAAACTCGCATTTTGAAAACTTGGCATACAACTAGCTATCCTTTAGAGTCTGAAGAACCACTCTGAGGTGCTGCTCATGCTCCTCCTGACTGCGGGAGTACACAAGAATATCATCAATGAAGACAATCACGAACAAGTTTAAATAAGGCCTGAACACTTGGTTCATCAACTCCATAAATACTGTTGGGGCATTGGTCAACACAAATGACATGACCAAGAACTTATAATGCCCATAGCGAGTGCTGAATACTATCTTAGGGACATCAAACGCCCTAATCCTCAGCTGGTGATAGCCCAATCTCAAATCTATCTTGGAAAACACCCTTGCACCATGCAACTGGTCGAACAAATCATCAATCCTCGGTAGTGGATACTTGTTCTTAATTGTTACCTTATTCAGCTATCGGCAGTCAATACACATCCGCATGGAACTATCTTTTTTCTTCACAAATGGAATTGGTGCACCCCAGGGAGAAACACTAGGTCTGATGAAACCCTTTTCCAATAAATCTTGCAACTGATCCTTTAGCTCTTTCAGCTCTGGCGGGGCCATACGGTACGGCGGGATGGAAATGGTCTGCGTGCCAGGGGCCAAATCAATGCAAAAATCAATATCCCTATCGGGCGGCATACCCAGCACGTCTAAAGGAAAAACCTCTGGAAACTCCTGAACAATAAGGACTGAGTCAATAGAAGGAACCTCTGAGCTGGAGTCGCGAACATAAGCCAAATAAGCTAGACACCGCTTATCGACCATGCGTCGAGCCTTAACATAAGAAATAACAATGTGGGTGGCATGTCCTGGAGTTCCTCTCCACTCCAATCGGGGCATATACGGTAAATCCCAAGTCACGATCTTGGTATGACAATCTAAGATCGCATGATACAGGGACAGCCAATCCATCCCCAATATAACATTAAAATCTACCATGTCTAGAAGCAATAGGTCAACACGGGTCTCAAGACCCTCAAACACTACTATATAGGAACAATGGACCCGATCAACCACTATAGGATCACTCACTAGTGTAGATACATAAACAGGAATACCCAAGGTATCGCTAGGCATAGGCAGGTGGGGTGCAAAATAAGACGAAACGTATCAAAATGTAGACCGAGGGTCAAATAGCAGTGAAGCATCCCTATCACATACCAAAATAGTACATGTAATAATAGCATCGAAAGACTCAGCTTCTGGCCTGGGTGGCAAAGCATGAAAATGGGGCTGGGCCCCACCCACTAAACTGCATATCTAGGGCAATCAAACACTGCTAACCTCTGCCTCTATCGGTCCGAGCTCCACCTCTATGGTCCATACCTCCATCTCTAGGATCTCTGCCACACCCTCTAGCTGGATGGGCGGGCTGTGCATCACCTACTGCCGGAATCATGGGGTGAGGACCCTACTGTTGAGAACTGCCCGAAGCTCGAGGGCAAAACCCTGGCAATATGCCCCGGGTCACCACAAGTATAACAAGTCCTCTATTGGTGAGAATAATGAAGTGGGGGTGCACTGATAGGCTGCTGATATGACTGATACTGCTGGTGACCACCACTGCCCGAACTACCACGAGAAGTCTGAAGTGCTGACTGAAAGGGCCTCGGTGCCTGACCCCAACTATAAGAATCCCTACCTCCAGACGAGGTACCACTGAATCTACCAGAATGGCGAGGACTCTTATCTGACATCTGACTACCTCCCCGTGCGAGGGCCACCTCAACTCTACGGGCCGCATTGGCCGCCTCCCGGAAGGAAATATCACTATCCACTCCCATGGCCATCTGTAGGCAAATCGGCTGAATCAACCCATCAATAAATCTCTAGACCCTCTCCCGCTCTGTAGGGAGTATCACAACTGCATGGCGTGCCAAGTCAATAAATCTGGTCTTGTACTGAGTAACTGTCATGGTGCCTACTGAAGGCGCTCAAACTGCCTACGAAGTGCCTCCCGCTGAGTGATGGGGTGAAACTTCTCCAAGAATAACTCTGCGAATTGATCCCATGTCAAAGCCAGAGACCCTGCTGGTCTAGATAGATAGAAATCCCGCCACCAAGTCTTGGCGGATCCTATAAGCCTGAAGGTGCAAAAATCGACCCCACTGGTCTCCACTATGCCCATGGTCCTGAGAATTTCATGGCAACTGAATAGGAAATCCTGGGGATCCTCGGATGAAGCACCGCTGAAGGTGGTAGTGAATAGCTTGGAGAACCGATCAAGTCTCCGCAAAGCATCAGAAGTCATGGCCGCTCCGTCACCGGGCTGAGCTGGAATACCTGGCTGAACTGCCATAGCTTGCTGACTCACTGGGGCATGGGCCTGAGGAGTTGCCTGCTCTGGGGTACGTGTAACAGGAGTCTAAACCCCTCCGCCAGTCTGAGAAGTGGCTGGTGCAGCTGGTAACAACCCCGCTCTAGAAACACTCTCCATAAAGCCTGCTAGTCTGACTATAGCATCCTGAAACTCTATGGTGATCACGACTCCTCCTGGGACCTGAGCTGGGCACGCCTGTACTGCTGGGGTTGGAACCTCTTGTCACGACCCGGATTTCCCACCATTGGGAGTCATGATGGCGCCTACTAGTGGAAGCTAGGCAAGCCAAATCTTACTTACATTTCCATTAGTCACAACTCTCTTTTTAAAACTTTAAATAAAATTATGTAATTATAGCGGAATAAATAAATTTAGCGGAAGACTTAGCAAATTTTACTAGATACGATATAGAAAACCCAAACATGATACACTACCCAAGATCTGGTGTCACAATACTCACGAACTTCTAAGAATAATACACATAACCGTCTGAAAGAAATATAAAACTGTTTATCTTGAATACATGAGATAACCGACTGAAAAGTAAAGATAGAGGAGACAACGGGTCATGCGGATGCCTGCAAGGCTACCTCGAAGTCTCAGTAGTCAGAATGTCCACAATCGTGTTGCTGCCGCTACTGCTGTCGGTAACCTGTATCTGCGCAAAAAGAGTGCAGAGTGTAGTGTCAGCACAACCGACCCCATGTGCTGGTAAGTGCCTGGCCTATCCCGGTAAAGTAGTGACAAGGCTAGGACCAGACACCAACATAAACCTGTACAGTTGGGATATATACATATACAACAGCAGGAAAACATTATCGAACATTTATAAGGAAAGAATCTACTCTGAAATAGCAATTAATAATTTATATATCCGAAGGAATCTGAACAATGGAACAAAACTTACTTTCATGTCTCAATTCATTTTTGATTGCATATCTTGTGGTAGGCGTACCACTCGCTCCCATATTTAAGAATATGGTACCGACAACTACGACCAATGCCAAGATTCAAATAACTTTGTGATTGGCATGCCACACAATCCCATTTCCTTATTATATAAGTGGTCGGCGTGCCACACGATCCCAATTTTTTAATATAGCGTGCCACACGATCCCAAATCTTTAATAACGTATATTACCGGCATTGAACCAATAATCTATGATCAACCGTAAGTATATAAAAGTATTACCGGTATTAAACCAATAATCTTCAATTTCAACAATATTTATATTACCAGTGTAAAACCAATAAATAATACGTCTGTTACCGGTGTGACACCAATAACCTTTAATCAACAATTTATATACATTACCGGTATAAAACCAATAATAATTTCCTTTCACATAATCACGTAGGATTAATAGGAATTTAATCCATTAAAGAACCACGGTCATGCTCGACTCCCAACGTATAGATACTCGTCACCATGCCTATACGTTGGACTCCACATTTAACAATTAACACATCAACTCAATTCCTATTCCCTCAAGCAAAGATAGAACAAACACTTACCTCGAAAGTTTACGAACTATTCAATCCATAGCAATGCCTTTTCCTTTCGAAATTGGCTCCAATCTAATCGTATCTATACACAATTGATTTAATATCATCAATACTACACTACAAACTAGTTCATATGGCCAAATATAATTTTTACAACATTCTGCCCGGAATAGTGAAAATCGACCCCGAGTCCACATGATCGAAACTCGAGGTTCGAACCAAAATAAATTCACCCAATCATCCACGAGTTCAAATGTATAATTTGTTCTTAAGTTCGACCCAAAAACGAGGTCTAGATCGCAAATTCTTTGAAAACCCTTACTATACCCATTTCTCTAAGTTTTCTACTTATTTACACATATTTAGGCCTAGGAATTAAAATAATATTGATGAAAAATAAAGAAAACGAGTCAAGACTCACTTACCCAAGAAGTTTGAAGAAGGATTGCTCAAGAATCGCCCAAGAAGATGTGGAGAAGAGAGAGTTTTGAGAAAATGGGATAAAATCCTGTAAGTGTTCTGTTTTGAGCTGAAAAATTCACTTGGCAAAATGACCCTACGCGCTCACGTGAGTTGGGTTGCGATCGCGTAGAGGAAAGACTGGCCTCTTATGCGATCGCGTAGAGGAAATTCACCAGGCGGCCTATTTGGACTATGCGATCACATGAAAATGATTGCAATCGCGTAGAAGGAATGGCCAATATAGTACGATCGCGTGGATGAGGCCGCGATCGCATAGAACAAAATCCCTGTGCAGAAATTGCAGAATTGCTGTTGCATTTTCAAGTCCAAAACCATCCCGATACATATCTGAAACTCACCCGAGCCCTCAAGGATTCAAACCAAATATGTACACTGACTCAAAAACATCATACGAACTTGCTCACGCGGTCAATCGCCAAAATAACATCAAAATCAATGAATTGAGCCTTAAAACTCAAGAATTCTTTCGAAATTTCATAACTTCCAAAATTTCCAATTTAAAGCCGAAACACGTCAAATGGCGTATATTTTCAACCAAACTTTACAGGAAGCGCTTAACCAATATATATGACTTATACCGAGCGTCGGAACCAAAATACGAGCCCGATACCATTACTTTTAATCAAATTTTAGTTTCATTTTCCTTAAACATTTTCAGAAAATAATTTAGCAGAAAAATTCTTTTACCGGGGTTCTAGACCTCGGATTTCAATTTCGGGCGTACGCCCGAGTTCCATATTTTTCTACGGATTTTCTGAGATCGTCAAATTACGGGTCCGGGTCCGTTTACCAAAAATGTTGACCGAAGTCAACCATATCAATATTAATATCAAAATTCTTCAAATTTTTCACATATTTCATATATTTCAACATAAAAATTTTCAAGCTTCGTGCCTGAACTGCACACGCAAATCAAGGCAACTATAAATGAAGTTTACAAGGCCTCAGAAGCTCGAAATGATTAAAAAAACAAGTGATGACCCTTTGGGTCATCACATTCTCCACCTCTAAAACAATCGTTCGTCCTCAAACGGACAAAAGAAAGAAGTACTTGAGTCAAGGAATAGTTGAGGATATCGGCTCCGCATGTCAGACTCGGACTCCCAGGTTGATGCCTCAGGAGGCTGACCCCTCCACTGAACTCGCACAGAAGGAAAACTCTTCGACCTCAACTGTCGAGCCTGCCGATCTAGAATAGCTACCGACTCCTCCGCATAAGATAGATCCTTGTCCAATTGGACAGTGCTGAAATCTAACACGTGCGATGGATCGCCGTGATATTTTTGGAGCATGGACACATGAAACACTGGATGTACAGCTGACAAGCTAGGTGGCATGACAAGCTTATATGCCACCTCTCCCATACGATCAAGAATCTCAAATGGGCCAATAAACCTAGGGCTAAGTTTGCCCTTCTTTCTAAATCTCATCACGCCCTTCATAGGCGACACTCGGAGTAATACCCGCTCCCCAACCATGAACGCTATATCTTGAACCTTGCAATATGCAAATCTCTTTTGCCTGGACTAAGCTGTGCGAAGCTTATCTTGAATGAACTTGACCTCATCTAAGGCCTTCTGAACTAGATCCATACCTAACAATAGAGCTTCTCCCTGTTCAAACCATCCAACCAGAGAACAACACCACCTACCATACAAGGCTTCATAAGGAGCCATCTGAATGCTCGATTGATAGCTATTATTATAAGCAAACTCTGCCAAAGGCAGGAATTGATCACACGAACCTCCAAAATCAATAACACACGCCCGAAGCATATCTTTCGATATCTGAATAGTCCTCTCGGACTGACCATCCGTCTGGGGATGAAAGGATGTACTTAGCTGGACTTGGGTGCCTGTAACGACCCAAACCCCGATCGTGATGGTGCCCAACACAATGCTAGGCAAGCCCGGCCATATTATCTCTTAAACCAGCCAATTATTAATTCTAATTAATCCAGTTAAGCTCAAACAGCAAGTGATCATAGCAAAATGGCAACGTAATAGTAAAAGCATACAAAATACGGTCCCAACCATATCATGATGTCACGAGTCTGAGCCTCTACAGAATAAGCATCCTAGTACAAACAAGTCTAAACAAGATGGAAGCAACAAATGATAAAGAATGAGAAAACATGTTCTACGGACACCGGCAGCTACCTCGTAGTCTCCGTAAAAATAGATAAGGATCAGCAGCTACAACTCAATTGCCCTCGGGCACCTGTGAATCTCCACAAAAAGTGTAGGGGAGTAGGGTGAGTATATTTCAACTCAGTGAGTAATAATAATAAACAATAACTAAAAATAAGAACTCTGGTACTATCGCTAAACAATTCTAAGGCAAACCCCCACAGGTAAGTCGTCACTATAGCAAGTACTCCGATCTCCAGTCCACATCTATCTCAACAAGGTCCCACACCGACCAAATCCTCACTCGTACCACTACGGTGTTCAGTCAACTCAGTGTATGTAGATATATATACATATGTCTATAATGTATAATTATTTAAGTATGTATAAGGATATGAATAAGTATAATGTTGCGGCGTGCAGCCCGCTCTAATACATATACGCTGCGGCGTGCAGCACGCTCCATTTAACGTCGACGGCGCTCACTGGGGGTGTATACAGACTTCGGAGGGGCTCCCTAGGCCCAAGCGCTATGATGCTGCGGCGTGCAATCCGATCCACACATATATTACTGCGGCGTGCAGTCCGATCCAATATATATATATATATATATATATATATATATATATATATATATATATATATATAGCTATACTGCTGCGGCGTGCAGCCCGATCCCATAATATACACCAGCGCTCACTGAGAATGTGTGCAGACTCAGACTCCGAAGGGGCTCTTACAGCCCAAACGCAATAATACTGCGGCGTGCAGTCTGATCCACATATATATCACTGCGGCGTGCAGTTCGATCCAATACATATAGCGCCGCGGCGTGCAGCCCGATCCAATATATATATATATATATATATATATATATATATATATATATATATATATATATATATATATACTGTTGCGGCGTGCAGCCCGATCCAATATAGATATATGTATAATATCTCATAGTGGGTCCTCGACCCTATCTCAGTCGGTATAGACTTGGCCTCTCAAGCCCAATATAACATCTCATAGCGGGTCCTTGACCCTATCTCAGTCAGTATAGACTTGGCCTCTCAGGCCCAATATAACATCTCATAGTGGGTCCTTGACCCTATCTCAGTCGGTATAGACTTGGCCTCTCAGGCCCAATATAACATCTCATACTGGGTCCTTGACCCTATCTCAGTCGGTATAGACTTGGCCTCTCAGGCCCACTCAGCTAGAACAGGGAATTCCACCCTAGATAGTCTCTCTCAAGGTACACACCTAGTACGAGCTCATGATATGCTATACAGCTATAACTGCGGCTGAGTGTTTGTATCCAGCAAGATATAAGGTCCGCTTAGCTCTACTGGCTCCCCTAATACTCTATAGATCGGCACAAGGCCCCAAACATGGCTATAGCCCAATTACACAGTTAAAATCTTAGTCACAGTCATATTACACCATACGTTATCAGTCGGAAATGACCAAGTCTAGTCCCCAAATCACAATGCCACCACGTCCGTCACATGACGTGTGTCTCATCTCTACATAGCACTGTAAAGTGCAAGTACGGGGTTTCAAACCCTCAGTACATTATTTACTACCACCACTCACCTCGATCAAGTAGAAGCCTTAGTCCGCCTTGCGCTCGCCTCGCAATTCAATCACCTTGGATGCCGAATCTGCTCAAAATCAATGAGAATACATCAATATAGGCTAATTAGACACAACCCATTCGAAATAACTTAATTTGCACCAAAACCCACAAAGCTGTCAAAATACGACTTTTGGTACACTTCTCGAAAAATTACGAAAGTTACATTTACGGAATCCTTGTCTCAACACGAGTCTATACATACCAAATTCATAAAAATTGGAGTTCATTTGACCCCTTAAATCACCATTTCTATCCAAGAGGGTTTTCTACCCTTTTCAACAAAATTTCTCAAATTAAACACCAAAACTTGCAATAGATTCGAGTTATACAACCAAAATTGAGTTAAGAGTGCTTACCCCGTTGTTCTCTCAAAATATCTCCCGAAAGACCGCCTTACTCGAGCTCCAAATCGTCAAAAATGACAAATGGGACGAAGTTTGGACTTTATTCTGCTTCCTAGAGACTTGTTCTTCCCGTTCGCGGTCATACTCTCGCGTTCGCGAAGAACAAACTCCCAAAAATTTATTTTTCACCTCTACTTAGACAGCCTTGAAATGGTCATAACTTTCTACACAAAACTCCAAATGACTATTATAATATGTTTCTGAAAACTAGATTCAACGAGCTACAACTTCTGTTTTTGAGTCACCTCAAAATTCCTTGTAGATAAAAAGATATGAGCTTTCGAAGTAGGACCTGTGCGACAGAAATTCCTTCTTCGCGAACGCGAAGCACTGTCGCGAACGCGAAGAACACAAGTCCCAGATGACAAATCCTTCACCGCGAAGGCGAAGAACTGTCGCGAAAGCGATGGCCAAAAGTATCAAAATCCAATTTCTTCTTCGCGAACGCGATGGGAACTCGCGAACGCGAAGGACAACACCAGATACCAGCAACAGCACTTCAAAAACTTCCAAAAATGACCCGTTAGGCATCCGAAACACACCCGAGGCCCCCGGGACCTCAACCAAAAGCACCAACATGACTTAAAACGTTATACAAACTTGTTCCAACCATCAAAACAAGTCCTTAAACACGGAAATCATCAAATCAAAGTGAATTCAAGCCTAAGTTTCATCTAAAACTTCCGAAACCAACATCCAATCAAAAACCCGACTAAACGATGTCCGAATGACCTGAAAATTTGCAGACATATTCAAAATCACCTAAAGGAGCTATTGCAACTGTCGGAATTCCATTCCGACTTCCGGATCAAAATCTTGCCTATCGATCGGATATCGCCAAACTCAACTTTAGCCAATTCAAGCCTAAATCTACTCCGGACCTTCAAATTCACTTCCGATCGCTCTCCTAGCTCACAAATGACCTCCCGGAGCTGACCGAATCATCAGAATTCGATTCCGAGCTCTCTATCTCATGGGTCAACATCCAGTTGACTTTTCTCAACTATTCCTTCTTCTAAGAGACTATTCGTCTCATTTCCAACTAAACTCAATCCGGATTGACTCAAACTTACCCAACATGCATATTACAACATTAACAAGCAGATAGCAGGGATAACGGAGTGATAACTCATATGATGACGGTCCGGGTCATCACAGTGCCCAACACTCATTGAACCACCTTTCAGAAATGTGAGGTAAACTGCGTACCTCGATCTGAAATAATAGAGATAGGCACAACATGAAGGCGAACAATCTCCCTGATATAAATCCGAGCTAATCTCTCGGATGAATAGGTAGTGGCAACTAGAATAAAATGAGCTGACTTGGTCAGCCTATCAACAATCACCCAAATAGCATCAAACTTCTTCCGAGTCATCGGAAGTCCAGAAATGAAGTCCATAGTGATCCACTCCCACTTCCATTCAGGAAGCTCAATTCTCTGAAATAAACCGCCAGGTCTCTGATGTTCATATTTAACCTACTGACAATTCAGACAACGCGCTACATATGCCACAATATCCTTTTTCATTCTGCGCCACCAATAATGTTGACGCAAATCTCGATACATTTTCGCTGTGCCTGGATGAATAGAATACCGCGAACCGTGAGCTTCTTCTAAAATCAATTCTCTAAGCCCATCAACATTTGGCACACAAATACGCCCTTGCATCCTCAGAATTCCATCAGCATCTAAGGTGACATGTTTGGCACCTCCTCGCTGAACCGTGTCTTTAAGGTCACATAAATAAGAATCATTATATTGTTGATCGCAAATACGCTCCAATAATGAAGAGCGAGCGACCGTGCAGGCTAGCACTCGACTAGGTTTAGAAATATTCAACCTCACAAATCGGTTGGCCAAGGACTGAACATCCAAAGCAAGCGGCCTCTGATTGACTGCAATATAAGCAAGACTTCCCATACTGGTTGTCTTCATACTCAAAGCGTCGGCCACCACATTTGCTTTTCCCGGATGATATAAAATTGTAACATCATAATCTTTCAGC
Source organism: Nicotiana noctiflora (assembly GCA_032618575.1). Classification (NCBI taxonomy): domain Eukaryota; kingdom Viridiplantae; phylum Streptophyta; class Magnoliopsida; order Solanales; family Solanaceae; genus Nicotiana; species Nicotiana noctiflora. The sequence goes on along the minus strand of JASVEL010013689.1, from coordinate 711,549 downwards.
AATTCTAGCCATCTCCTCTGCCTCAAATTCAACTCCTTCTATTTGAACAAATATTGAAGACTCTTATGATCGGTGTATACTTCACATGACACGCCATACAAATAATGCCTCAAGATCTTCAATGCGTGAACAATCGCCGCCAATTCTAGATCATGAACTGGATAGTTCTTTTCATGAATCTTCAACTGCCTCGAAGCATAGGCAATAAACTTGCCATCCTGCGTTAACACCGCACCAAGCCCAATACGGGAAGCATCACAATAAACAGTATAAGGTCCCGTACCTGTGGGTAAAACCAGTACCGGTGATGTGGTCAAGGCTGTCTTGAGCTTCTGAAAGCTTGCTTCATATTCATCTGACCATTCAAATTGAACACCTTTCTGTGTCAATCTGGTTAGTGGAGTTGCAATAGATGAAAACCCTTCCACGAATCGCCGATAATAACCCGTTAATCCCCAGAATCTTCAAATTTCAGTGGCTGATGTCGGTCTAGGCCAGTTCTTGACTGCCTTAATCTTCTTTGGATCAACCTGAATACCTGCTGCCGTCACAATATGACCTAGGAATGCAACTGAACTTAATGAAAATTCACACTTTTTAAATTTTGCATATAGTTGGCTATTTTTCAGAGTCTGCAAAGCCACTCTGAGATGTTGCGGATGCTCCTCCTGACTGCGGGAATATATTAATATGTCATCAATAAAAACTATTACAAACAAGTCTAAATAAGGCTGGAACACCCGATTCATCAATTCCATAAAAGCTGCTAGGGTATTTGTCAAACCAAAAGACATGACCAAAAATTCATAATGTCCGTACCGAGTGCGGAATACTGTCTTAGGGACATCAGATGCCCTAATATTCAGCTGAAGATAGCCGGATCTCAAATCTATCTTCGAAAATACCTTGGAACCCTGAAGCTGATTAAATAAATCATCAATTCGCGAGAATGGATATTTATTTTTGATAGTCACCTTGCTCAACTGCCGATAGTCAATGCACATTCTCATCGAACCATCTTTCTTCTTTACAAGTAATACTGGTGCACCCCATGGCAAAACACTGGGTCTAATAAACCCTTTTCAAGTAAATCCTGCAACTACTCCTTCAATTCTATTAACTCTAGCTGAGCCATACGATATGGGGGAATAGAAATGGGCTGAGTGCCTAGAGCCAAGTCAATGGAAAAATCAATGTCCCTGTCGGGCGGCATACCTGGCAAGTCCGAAGGAAATACTTTAGGAAATTCGCGAACCACAGGCACAGATTCAATAGAAGGAACCTCAGCACCGGAATCACGAACATAGGCCAAATAAGCCAAACACCCTTTTTCAACCATACGCTGAGCCTTAACATAAGAAATAACATTGCGGCTAGTATGACCAGAAATTCCTTTCCACTCTATACGAGGCAAATTCGGCAGAGCTAAAGTCACAGTCTTGGCATGGCAATCCGAAATAGCATGATATGGAGATAACCAGTCCATGCCTAATATAATATCGAAATCCACCATATTTAAGAGCAATAAATCAGCACGGGTCTCAAGACCCTCAATCACTACAATACATGACCAATAAACTCGATTAACCATAATAGAATCGCTTACTGGTGTAGATACATGAACAGGAACACCGAGTGGATCACTAGGCTGAAACAAGTACGGTGCAAAATAGGAAGACACGTACGAATATTTAGACCCAGGGTCAAATAATGCTGATGCCTTTCTATCACAAACCAAAAAACTACCTGTAATGACGGTATCTGAGGACTCAGCCTCTGGTCTGGTAGGAAGTGCATAACATCAGGGCTGTGCCCCACCAACCTGAGCAGTATCTCTAGGATGATCAACTGCTGGCTGGTCTTTACCTCTATCGATCTGAGCTCCACCTCTATGACCTCACCTCTATGCCCTCTACCCCCGCCTCTAGATGGCTGGGTAGGCTGTGGGGAACCGGGGCCTGAACCGTAACACGAGAACCCTACTGCTGAGAGCTATCAGAAGCTCAAGGGAAATACCTTGTAATGTGCCTAAGGTCTCCACACGTAAAACAAGCCCGCGGCTGCTGAGAATAGCGAAGTGGTGGTGCACTGATAGGCTGCTGATCAGAATAGTATGGCTGAGGATTACGACCACTAGAAACATCGTGAGAAACCTGAAGAGCTGACTGATAAGGCCTAGAAGGATAGCCTCTACCATGAGAATCTCTACCTCCAGACGAGGTACCACTAAATCTGCCCGAATTACCTGGTCTCTTATCCGATCCATGACCTTCTCCCTGGTACAGAGCCATCTCGATCCGGCAGGCTGCATTAGCCGCCTCCTGAAAAGTGATTTCAGTCCCTACTCCCATAGCCATCTGTAGTCGAATTGGCTGATTCAAGCCATCAATAAATCTTCTCACCCTTTCCCGATCTATGGGAAGTATAACAATGGCATGACAAGCCAGGTCCACGAACCTAGTCTCGTACTATGTGACAGACATAGAACCCTGATGGAGACGCTCAAATTGCCTGCGCAGAGCCTCCCTCTGAGTTGTTGGAAGGAACTTTTCCAAGAACAACTCTACAAATTGGCCCCAAGTCAAAAATGATGATCCTGCTAGCCTAGATAGACAATAATCTCTCCACCAAGTCTTGGCAGAACTGGATAATCGAAAAGTAGCAAAATCAACACCATTAGTCTCCACAATGCCCATAGTACGGAGAACCTCATGGCAGCTATATAGGAAATCCTGGGGATCCTCTGAAGGAGTGCCACTGAATGTGGCAGTGAATAACTTGGTAAACCTGTCCAACCTACATAATGCGTCAGCAGACATAGCTGCACCATCACTAGCCTGAGTCCCTATGACCGCCTGAACTGCCTCAGCTGGCTGAATCACAGGAACCTGAACCTGGGAATTACTGGCTCCAGAGTGCACGTAGCAGGAGTCTGATTACCTCCTCCAGCCTGAGAAGTGGCTGGTGCTACTGGTAGTAAACCTGCTCTTGTGATATTGTCCATAAAACCTGTTATCTGGACTAAAGCATCCTGAAGATCCGGTGTAAACATAATCCCTCCTGGGACCTGAGCTGGGCCCACTGTAACAGCTGGTACTGGAACCCCCTCCTCGATATGAACATGAGGTTCTGCCACTTGTGCTGCTGTTCAGGGCTGAGCTCTACCTCTACCTCGGCCACTAGGACGGCCTCGACCTCGGCCTCTGCCCCTAACGGGAGCTGCTGCTGCTGGGACCTCGGGCTGTTGGTCAGTAGATGAGGATGCGCATGTTCTTTCCATCTGCGGAAGAATAAAGTAGAATTCAATTAGCATTTGAAAGATCAAAGTTGCATGACTGGAAAGAATAAAGGGAAGATTTTCCTAACTCTGTAGCCTCTGGAGGATAAATATAGACGTCTCCGTACCGATCCCTCAGACTCTACTAAGGTTGTTCGTGAGTTGTGAGACCTATGCAACCTAGGGCTCTGATACCAACTTGTCACGACCTGGATTTTCCACCATCGGGAGTCACAATGGAGCCTACTAGTGGAAGCTAGGCAAGCTAAATCTTACTTACATTTCCATTAGTCACAACTCTCTTTTTAAAACTTTAAATAAAATTATGTAATTATATCGGAATAAATAAATTTAGCGGAAGACTTAGCAAATTTTACTAGATACGATATAGAAAACCCAAACATAATACACTACCCAAGACTGGTGTCACAATACTCACGAACTTCTAAGAATAATGCACATAATCGTCTGAAAGAAATATAAGTTGTTTATTTCGAATACATGAGATAACAGAATGAAAAATATATATAGAGGAGACAACAGGTCCTGCGGACGCCTGCAAGGCTACCTCGAAGTCTCAGTAGTCGGAATGTCCACAATCGTGCTATTGCCGATGCTGCTATCCGTAACCTATATCTGCGCAAAAAGAGCGCAGAGTGTAGTATCAGCACAACCAACCCCATGTGCTGGTAAGTGCCTGGCCTATCCCGGTGAAGTAGTGACAAGGATAGGACCAGACACCCACATAAACCTGTACAGTTGGGATATATACTTATGCAACATCAGGAAAACATTATCGAACATTTATAAGGAAAGAATGTGCTCTGAAATAGCAATCAATAATTTATATATCCGAAGTAATCTGAACAATGGAACAAAACTTACTTTCGTGTCTCAATTCATTTTTCATTGTATATCTTGTGGTAGGCGTACCACTCGCTCCCATATTTAATAATAGGCTACCGGCAACTACGGCCAATGCCAAGATTCAAATAACTTTGTGGTCAGCGTGCCACACGATCCTATTTTCTTATTATATAAGTGGTCGGCGTGCCACACGATCCCATTTTCTTATTATATAAAGTGGTCGGCGTGCCAGACGATCCCAATTCTTTAATAATGTATATTACCGGCATTGAACCAATAATCTCTTATCAACAGTAAGTATATAAAAGTATTACCGATATTAAACCAATAATCTTCAATTTCAACAATATTTATATTACCGGTGTAAACCAATAAATAATAATAAATCAACAATATATGTCTGTTACAGGTGTGACACTAATAACCTTTAATCAACAATTTATATACATTACCGGTATAAAACGAATAATAATTTTCTTTCACATAATCACATAGGATTAATAGGAATTTAATCCATTAAAGACCCACGGTCATGCTCGACTCCTAACGTATAGATACTCGTCACCATGCCTATACGTCAGACTCCACATTTAACAATTAACACATCAACTCGATTCCTATTCCCTCAAGTTAGGATAGAACAAACACTTACCTCGAAAGTTTACAAACAATTCAATCCGTAGCAATGCCTTTTCCTTTCAAATTTGGCTCCAATCCAATTGTATCTATACACAATTGATTTAATATCATCAATACTACTCAACAAACTAGTTCATATAGCCAGATATAATTTTTACAACATTCTGCCCGGAATAGTGAAAATCGATCCCAGGCCCATATGATCAATACTCGAGGTTCCAACCAAAATAAATTCACCCAATCATCCACGAGTTCAAATGTACAATTTGTTCTTAAGTTCGACCCCAAAACGAGGTCAAGATCGCAAATTGTTTGAAAACCCTAACTATACAAATTTCTCTAATTTTTCTACCCATTTACACATATTTAGGCCTAGGAATTCAAATAATATTGATGAAAAACAAAGAAAACGAGTCAAGAATCACTTACCCAAGAAGTTTGAAGAAGGATTGCTCAAGAATCGCCAAGAAGCTGTGGAGAAGAGAGAGTTTTGAGAAAATGGGATAAAATCCCGTAAGTGTTCTGTTTTGAGCTGAAAAACTCACTGGACGAAATTACCCTACGTGATCGCGTGAATTGGGATGCGATCGCGTAGAGGAAAGACTAGGCTCTTATGCGATCGCATGAGCAAAGCTGCGATCGCATAGAGGAAATTCACCAGGCGACCTATTTGGCCTATGCGATCGTGTGAAAATGATTGTAATCGCGTAGGGGGAAAACTGGAAGCTACACGATGGCGTGAGGGATGCTGCGATCGCGTAGAAGGAATGGCCAATACAGTGCGATCGCGTGGATGAGGCCGCGATCGCATAGAACAAAATCCCTGTGCAGAAATTGCAGAATTTCTGCTACATTTTCAAGTCCAAAACCATCCCGATACCTATCTGAAACTCACCCAAGCCCTCGGGGATTCAAACCAAATATGTACATTGACTCAAAATATCATACGAACATGCTCGCGTGATCAAATCGCCAAAATAACATCAAAATCAATGAATTGAGACTTAAAACTTAAGAATTTTTTTAAAATTTCATAACTTCCAAAATTTTCAATTCAAGGCCGAAACACGTCAAACGACGTATGTTTTCAACCAAACTTTACAGGAAGCGCTTAACCAATATATATGACTTGTACCGAGCGTTAGAACCAAAATACGAGCCGATACCATTACTTTTAATCAAATTTCAGTTTCATTTTCCTTAAACATTTTCAGAAAACAATTTAACAGAAAAATTCTTTTACCGGGGTTCTAGACCTCAGATTTCGATTTCGGGCATACGCCCGAGTTCCATATTTTTCTACGGATTTTTTGAGACCGTCAAATCATGGGTCCGGGTCCATTTACCAAAAATATTATCGTAATGGCGCCCAACACAATTGCTAGGCAAGCCCGACCATTTGTACTCTCAACCTGAGCATGAAGCTCCAGAACCAATTTATTTAATTATCTTTAACAGTAGTGAAGCTATAAGTTTTTGTTGATAAAATAAACAAGCCAAATATCCTAAATATACTGAGAAACCTCCCAAAGACCTGGGGGTCATGAGTCTAGAGCCTCTAACAATACAGTATAAAAATACTGTAATAGTACATAGTCTGAAATACGTGGAAAATCAAATAATAAGGGACAAGGGAGAAGTCGGGTCCTATCGACGTCAGGCAGCTGCTTCAACAACTCTGAATGAAACTTTGGAGTCAGCAGTAACTCAGCTAGCTCCTGAAGCACCTGGATATGCACACATGGTGCAGGGAGTAAAGTGAGTACTTCCAACTCAGTGGTAATAGACATGTATAATGACTGGAAAGTAAGAATTCCGAGTATACCACAATGTAAAGAAAAAACCTGTATTTCTTCACATTTAACATAGCAATAATAAATATTAGCAGCTGCAGCAGATATATGTATGTATATGTCCATGTATGGATGCAATGCAAATGCTCATGACCACTACGGCGCGTAGTCCTATCCATGGGTACCCGACGCTCACTGTGGGGGGTTCAGACTCCGGAGGGTCTCCTACAACCCAAGCGCAATATAGTATCACACCCGCTGTGGCGTGCATCCCGATCTATGCATAATCATATTTACCAATTTTAGTTCCAATTATAGGAATTATAAATAGGTGTTTAAAACCTTAGAATTTTACTAGCCATTTAATAATAAAAAACATGTTATACGTTATGAGAACAATGATAACAATCCCTATGGGATTCAAATAGTCGGAATACAACCCCAATTGTATCTATAACCATCCAAGTAGGAGGTTTTCCAGCTAATTTCAAGCCAATGATATAGTTCATCATTAATCGGTCGGACTAGTTCACAGTCCTCAACCACAATCGACTGCGGACTCACCGTAGAGTACGTGTCTCGACTCATCATAGCATCACAATGTGATATACTGGAGTTTCAAGTAATCATTTACATCTATTACTCACCTCACGTCGGTTGCGGGATTAGTCCGCTATGCCTTTTCATCTTGAATTCACTTCTTCGCAAGTCGAATCTACTCAAAACCATAAGGAATATATTACAATGAGCTAATGGGACATAACCCAATCAAAAGAACTCGAAAAATATCCAAAAACATGAAATTGGCAAAACCCGAGCCCGAGGCCCACGTTTCAAAAAATTCTGAAATTCACATTACCGAACTTCTAGTCTCGCCTCGAGTCCGTACATACAAAGAACTCCCAACTCGGACCACAAATGGACCTTCAAATCCTAATTTTAAGATTTTTTCTCCAAGCCCTAATTTCTTGATTTTTAGCCATAAATTCATGAATTCCATGGATGATTCTTGTATAAAAATATGTAATTAACTCATAAAACTTACCTCCAACGATTTCCCGATGAAATCTTCTTACTTCCCGTCCAAAAGATCCCCAAATCGCTCAAAAATGGTGAAGAAATGAGCTGAGTCGCAGACCAAAATGTTTTTAACATTCTGTCTGAATCACTGTAGCTTACTCAACGCGATCGCATCACTGACTCCTGCGATCGCATAGGCCAAAAATTCCAGGCCCAGAATTTCTCTTACGCGATCGCGGCCTCCTGCCTGCGATCGCGATTAACAAAATGACTTACGCGATCGCGATACCTTGTCCGCGATCGCAGATAACAACCTCGACAAACTACGCGATCGTATACCTATTCCTGCGATCGCGAAAAACAAAAATGAAGCCTGCCCAAAAACCTTCTGCGTTATCGCAGAAGGACCCCTGCGATCGCAGAGAACAAAATCCCTGCAGTTTATGACAGCAAAAATCTGACTTCAAGTTTAACCAAAAATGATTCGTTTGACCCCCGGAATAACCCCCGAGGCCCCCGGGACCTCAACCAAAACCACCAACCTACTCCAAAACATGATACGAACTTGTTCCAGTCATAAAAACACGCCCTTAAACACAAAAAACATCAAAACAAGGCGGATTCAAGTCTAAGTTTCAACTAAAACTTCCGAAACCTAGATTCAATCAAAAACCCGACCAAACGATATCCGAATGACCTGAAAATTTGCTGACATATCCAAAATCATCTAACGAAGCTACTGTAACTATCGAAATTCCATTATGACTTTCGGATCAAAATATCACCTATCAACCAGAATTCGCCATAATTCAATCTTCGCCAATTCAAGCCTATTTCTATACCGATCCTCTAAATTAAATTCTGATTGTGTTCCTAAGTCACATTTCATCATCCGGAGCTAACCGAATCATCGAAATTCGATTCTGATCCCTCTAACTCACAAGTTAACGTCCGCTATTTGTTCAAACTATTCCTTCATTAAAGAAACTAATTGTCTCATTTTCTAATAAACTCGATCTGAATTGACTCAAATTAACCAAGTACACATATTGAAACATGACTAAGCATATAACGGGAAAAACGGGGCGGTAACTCACGTGACGACGAGCCGGGTCGTCACAGTCTATCATTGTTCCAATTCTCTAAAGCTCGTTCTTTGCCCTCTTGTGTGTAAGTGTTTTTTTAACAAGAAATTTACACTTATGGAGTATTTTATTTCTAAAGGGGGAGTCAGCAGTGTCTTTCTATTGGGTGTGCGTCGCCGATTATTGATGGTATGCGGCTGACACTTGAAGGCCAAGATTCTTCATGAACTCACAATTATCAAGGATGTCAATTAGGGTTTCTTCACTAACAATGCACGCCGTGAATTTCTGTGAAGAGTTTGAATGTGGGATTGATAATGTTGGATAAATTGAGAATTTGGGTGGGAGAAGAGTTAAGAAACGAGGGTTTGTGGGAGAAGAGAGTCTGGTTATGCAAAAAAGAGATAGAGAGATTGTATTGGGATTTGTAGATATGCGGTAATTATGTGAGAGAAAATACAAAAAGGGGGGAAAATATGAAAAGGGAAAAAAAAATATTTAGCATATGTGGTGCCTTAATTGTAGAATGTAACTATATTTTTGCTATAGAGGATAAAAGGTATTTACAGGATGTAATATTATAAAATGGTATTTATTAAAATAAATAGGGTACTAAAATTTTCTATAGGATGTAAAAGTTCCTTTTTAATACTATAATATAGATATAGATGCTTACTAAATCAAGAAAAACTCAAGTTTTCCTAAAAAAAATTAATAGAATTTTTTCCTGGGATAATTATGATTTATGAGTTATCTAGATATGCAGCTAATTCAAACTTTTTTTTAAGACGGGTCAATTTAACCCATCAATGAATTTATGCTAAACTTAACATATTAAAAAGAGATAATACATAAATTATCCATTAAACTTGTTCGAAAAAATTATTTATACACCTTAATTTTGTCGGCGACCTATGTCCCCCTATTTTTGTTTGGAGTCAATTTAATACTTCATTAGCAACACTTAGTCACTCTTGTGGTGGGGTGTGTAGTACACGCGTGCCACATGTCAATATCTGCTTAAAATAATTTTTTTTTTCTATTTTTACAAAAAAAAAATTAGTTTCACAAATTTATTTTTCCAGTTTTTACAAAATAAAATTCTTTTAAAAAAATGAAAAAATAAAAATAATATTTTTCAAAAACAAAAATAATTTGTTGAGACTATTCTTAAACAAAAGAGATAATACATAAATTACACATCAAACTTGTCCGGAAAAATCATTTACACGCCTTAACTTTACGGGCGACCTATGTCCCCTATATTCTTCTTTGGGATGAATTTAATACCCATTGTTAACACTCAATCAGTCTTGTGATGGGGTGTGTAGTACACGTGCGCCACGTGTCAAAATCTGATCAAAAATGATTTTTTCTGTTTTTACAAAAAAAAATTAGTTTTTACAAATTTATTTTTTCAGTTTTTACAAAATAAAATTCTTTTAAGAAACTGAAAAAATAAAAATAATATTTTTCAAAAACGAAAAATATTTTATTGAAAATATTTTTTTCAGTTTTTAAAAAACAAAGATATTTTGTTAAAAATGTTTTTTTATGTTTACAAAAAAAATAGTTTTTACAAATTTATTTTTTCAGTTTTTATAAAATAAAATTCTTTGAAAAAATGAAGATTTATTTTCAAAAGCGTAAATAATTTGTTGGAAATATTTTTTTCAGTTTAAAAAAATGAAAAATATTTTATTAAAAATTGGAAAAAAAATTATGTTTTTACAAAAAAAAAAAGTTTTTACAAATATGTTCTTACAAAAAGAAATTTGTTAAAAAAATAATTTTTGCAATTGGGAGAGTGAAGAAGTAAAAGAAAAAGGGAGCGTGAAGCTACTACCTTTGCCACGTCAGTATTTAGGATGGTCTTAAATTCACCCCATATAAGAGGGGGCATAGATCGCCCGTAAAGTTAAGGTGTGTAAATTATTTTTCCGTACAAGTTTAATGGGTAATTTATATATTATCTCTATTAAAAATTAATTTAAGTTATATGGGTTACCCTTTATATGCTGATTTTGACACCCATAATAACGTCTAACCAATTACAAAAAGCGAAAGAAGCACATTCCAGAATTGTACGTATCAAAATTATTTTTAGATAATAAAACACTACTTTCTCTTATTATTAAAAGACGACAGACGACTATTCTACATTATAGAAAAAGAAATTAAAGTCGATAGCGTAAGACAACTTTTTGTTGGCCTATTCCCATCTTTAATTAGTGCTAAATTTGTTCTTGAGATGGTGGGATCTGATGGAAAATAATGCTATTTGGAGATATTTTACTCGAAACTGACAATAAGATCTCCAATTAGCTGGCATTATAAACTAGTACTAATGTTGGTGTTGACCAATTTTAGAATACAAAAACTTTCTCCTGTCCATAATAATTAATCAATTTATATTTTAATTTTGGTCTAAAATAAGTGTTCATTTATATAACCAAGAAAAAATTCAATTTATTTTTTCATAATTACCCTTATGTACATATCCCTAAAAATTTATTTACTCCTCACATTTGAGAAGATAAGTAAGTACTACTCCTTCCGGTACACAATAAGTGACCAATTTACTTTTTTATGTGTGTCCACAATAAGTGTCTAATCAGGAAAAAAATCAATGTGTTTATCCAAAATTACCCTTATGTATGTATTCCTAAAAAGTATTTTACTCCTCACATTAAATCATGTTGTAACATTTAATTAAGAGTAGTTTAGTCACACTGACTAGTTTTGTCTAGAATTTAATTAGTATTTTCTAAATGGGTGTACTCAAAGCAAATTGATCACTTATTGTGAATCGGATGGAATAATTAACTAACCATAATTTTTATTGCTGTTTAGGTTTCACACGGTTAATTAGAGATTGCTATTAAAAGATTGCTTGACTTGTTAGAAACATTTATTTATTTATTGCCGTACTCCCTCGAAAGAAAGGAATTTAAGAGTTGGTTCCAGCAGAAAACAATAATACTATACTATAAAGGGAGGATATTCAATTTAATTACAAGTTGGGATCATATATGGTTACGTACATACGTACCATAATATTAACTTGCATGGCTGCTTATGGCAGTGCTTAAAACTTTTGACCATAAAAGAGTCCAAAGATTAGGTATGATTCAATCATAGAATCCAACATTATCAAGATAAAGGTTTTCCAGCAAAAATATAGTATTATTTTGACAATGTTTTCTTATGTCGCGAGGAAATAAATTCAAGATTCCGAGTTCTCTCTCATCTTTTTGTAGTAATATATTCACGCTTAATTTATTAGTTAAATATATTTCATTTCTCATTTAAAATATCTCAAAAAGTCTTCACTCCTTCCAGTTCTTAAAGAAAGAAAAACATTAAGGTAAAAGGCCATTTCGTTTTAACAAACTTTTATAGGTTAGACTCTAGTATTATGGTTCTTGATGACCACCAAGGGGTGTGGATCAATAGGTAGAGTTATTCCATTCTTAAATAAAGGTCTCGATTTGTAATTTTGAGAACAGAAAAATTTCTGTTCGACTATGATTCAACTTTCATGGGGACTTATGCATAGAATTTGAATTAGCCGGTCAATAAGTATTGGAAACTAAATGATAATAATAATAATAATAATAATAATAATAATAATAATAATAATAATAATAATAATAATAATAATAATAATAATAATAATAATAATAATAATAATATGTCGACGGACAACAACAAAAATCTGGTCAAGTCATTGCTACATGTGTTACGTGCATTGCAATATCGCATAAAGCAGTGCAATAATCATGCAAATTTGCGTAAGGAATGAATTTGATGCACGGAAACACGACAATGCATATAAGAAAAGCATATATCAGTGGCTGCTTTTCTCCGTAGCTTTTGCCTTTTAATATATGACGTACATCACATTATTGATACTATGATTAACATTATCAAAAACGTTTAGTACTTCCTCCGGTTCAAAATAAGTGATTTTTTGGGTTTTTTTTTGTGGTCCAAAATATGTAATTTTTTCGGATTTCAAAAATGACTTAATGATGTTTTTCCTACATTAATTGTCTTTTAAGTAAATAATGTTGAAATATGTGTTAGGAGTATTTATGTGAGATAGTAAGGTTAAAATGGTCAATTCTATTGCTAATTAATGCTAAAATGTGACTTTCTTAATATGTGTGAAAACATCCAAAAAAAAATCACTTATTTTATACCGTAAGAATAACAAATAATGGCGTCTCTAGACACGTCATTGCGAGAGAAAAATAACGCCAACGGAAGTTGTTTGTTGTAATTTCTCATTACTAGATTGACCCCCCACTAATTTGGATTTACGCACAAAATCCTACAGGTAAAGTGTATCCTATTAAAGATGACTTTAATTTACAGGTTCCAAGTCGATTGAGATTTTTGTTAGGGATGGAGGAAAACTTACCACCATCACAAACTCTAGTGGTCAACGAAAAAAATTTCATAGTTAATTTTCTAAACACTATTATTAGTAAATATAATTACCAAACCATTTTAGTTACGGAAACACTTGTTGATAATTTATATCACGATTTGATCAGCTGGTAAATTATTAAATAAATTATTAATTATTTGCGAACCCTGCACGTATTATTCTTTGTTGGTAGCAACAAAGCATCCCAAGATGTCATTAATTGTTGAAATTTACAATTTATTTCGAGTTCGAGCAAACTCTCACTCAGGGACTATTTATAGAGCCTAAGGGCTAACTTTACTTCGAGTTCGAGCAAATTCTCACTCGACTATAAAGCCTAAGGGCTAACTTTACTCAAGTTCGAGCAAATCCTCACTTGACTGTTAAGTCTAAGAGCTACTCAAACCTTGGTTCAAATGGTCATTCGGGGTCCAATCGATCTCGGTCGATAGAACAAAGCTCCGACCATATATTTCTTCAAAGGCCTCCCTCTGAGACCGACACTTGGCGTGCTCCTTAGCCCGAACCTGAGCGATTTTCTTTTGCGGAATAGTTAAAATATTTCAGCCATTTTGTTTTCGCAAGCAAGGAAGAATAGAGATTGGAATATTTGATATTTCGAGAAGAATAAGCAAAGAAACTCAAAGACTCAATTCGTTTCTTGTCATTACACTCCAAAATACTAGGGGGCTATTTGTATATAGTCAAAATCAGACTTGCCTAATTTTGTTTGGCTAATCAAAAATGGAGCGGTAGATCAAGGCTCGGCCTCGTTTATGTCGGACCATAGTACAAATATGGATTAACGTGGCAGATCAAATGAGATAATTAATAGAAGAAAAACAGTTAGAGATGACACCTGTCTAAATTTTTTTTAATGATCTAAGATTGTACCTCATTTCTTACACGGAAAATAGTCTTGGAATTTTTTGCCTTCTTTCCCTGTTGAACGATCGTGATGTTGAAGAGTAGAATTGATCAGTTCTTGGCCTTTATATTTATTATTTATGATGATCTGATTAATTGCAAATAAAAGTGGTGATGAAAAGGCAAAAAGTCTTATTATTATTATTTGTCCAAATTTATGTTTGTTGACGACATGAGCATTCTCTTGGACAGCTAAGGTCCATGAAATATGCAGAATTAGTACGCATGAATTGATTAAAAATAATTAGGATTTGCTTTGAAATTGTGGTGCCCAATAAATCTCCCTCGGAAAGAAAAAAGATGAGAAAATTGAAATGACCTAAAGTCGAAACATTTATATCATGACTTATATTGAAACTTTTAAGTAAAGTAATTTCCAAAAGTTTTAATGGGACTTATAAGTCTGCACTGAGAAAAATAAGGGCTTAATGTCATTTTCATACTAAATGACATTCGAGCAAACTCTCACTCAGGGGCTATTTATTTGAAATAGTGTTATATATATATATATATATTCAACGGTCATTGGAAAATAGATAAATTTTGAAATCAGTGATAGTATTACGGATGTTGAACTTAAAACAGTGAAACGCCATGAGATTGTTCTACACGAAAGATTGTTCCGGGCGAAATCCAAGATATTGTATGGAGTTTTACATTTTAAACTTTGAAATTCATAATTATCACAGATTTCAAAATCAAGGTAATATTCTGAATTTTTCACTTATTGAAGTTCAAAATTCATAATACTGTGATGATATTTCTGCATTAAAATTGGTTACTTTTCAACAGATTTCCAAGCATTGGTTATTATTTTTCAAAAATAGATCTAAGAAGTGGCTAGCCCGTATGAGAAGGGGATGTTCCGCCTATTGCACTTCATGGCCGTTCACAAAGGGGGTTTTGGGTAAAAATAGCACGGGCTAATTAGTTTCGGGCCGGTCACTCAAAAATAGCCAGCGTTTGTAAACTCATTAAAAATTAACCACTATTTTACTGCAACGGGGACCGATCCAGCATAATATACTGGAGATCGATGAACCTGTATGAACTTCCAGCATATTATGCTGGAACTCCAACACGCGGACAGTTCCAACATAATATACTCGAGATTGGAGCACCTCTGTATCAACTTCCACCATATTATGATAGACCGGTATATTATACTAGAACTCCAGCATAATATGCTGGAGTTCCAGTATATTTATGCTGGAGTTCTAATATACTTATGCTGGAACTCCAGTATATTATGCTGGAGTATTTTTAGGATTTTGAACAATATTTCTATTTAGATTTATCTTTACATGAAAAGTGCCTAAATTTCGATTACTATTGAAATTGTAGCTATTTTTTAATGACCACTATAAATCTGGCTATTTTTGAATTTCTCCCGGGTTTTAGCATGTTATGACATCGTACCCACATAATTAGCAGAAATTGCCCTAATTATAAATATTTGCATCAAATAATCAATAAATGGATATCACAACAATAATGTGTATATCACAACTTTTTCTTTTTCCTTGTGTATATCAACAAGTACATTAAAATTTTATTGTCTTTCTTTGTATATCTTAAATATGAAATCATATTATAGTTATTTAACATTTATTGTTACCTTTTTACTAATGTATATCACAATAAAAATAATTATATTATTTGTATATCGCGTTGTATAACACATCGATTGTATATCAAAATGTATATACCAAATTTATATCAAAAGATTTTTTCTATCAAAATTTTATTTACTCCTATAATTATATTTATTCTTATATATTTTAAAACTTGCTCTAAACATGTTATATAAGTTATTTTCTCTTCTTTGATAAATAAATATGTATGGGTCATAATTTGATCCCACGATAATCAATTAGATTAACCATCCCTTTTGACTAACACAAGCATAACAAACGCAGGATCGCTTCAACCGAGAATACTATCTGTATCAGCCCAAAGCCTTGGTCGGGGTTAATACTTCTCGGATATGTCCGAAATAACCCCCTAATGTGGGCCCGATCTCCATGAGAGTCAATTCATATAGCAAACGTCTATAAATACAAAGGCAGACATCAGAAAAAGGTGGTTCCACTCTCACCCCACAAGGGCTCTAAGAAATACAGAGTAAAACACAGAGTGAGAACCCAAGACAAAAAAACAGAATAATGGTAGACCTATCAAAACATGATTGTAAAGATCTGAACTTCTCCATGGAGAGGCAGATTACTCAATTATCATGAATAAAGATCACCAATATTTTCTGTTGTCCATACAAGTATTTCCATTATCTTTTCCCTTATTAAATTTCAGATATGTTACGACTTGCTATGATTGTCCCTTCATTTTCATTGATTGTTTTGAATTCATAAATGTTTGCAAATATTTTGAGTCAAACAATTTGGTGCCGTCTGTGGGGATTTCATAGCAAGATCGCGTAGCCCTTCCTGAAGTCAAAAGCAAAGGGAAAACGGCAAACGAAGGGTTGGAAACCCAATCAGAGCAAGCCTGATTCATCTCGTCCATATTCGGGCTACGAGCCCTCGACTCAAAAGAATCAACAAAGTTCAACTACGGTTGAACTGGGACTCAGGCCATGAGCCTTCGCCATATTAATCCAACTTTAGTTGAATTAACACTCGGGCTACGAGCCCTCGACTCAAAAAATCAACAAAGTTCAACTACGGCTAAACTAGGACTCAGGCCATGAGCCTTCGCCATATTAATTCAACCTCAGTTGAAGTAACATTCGGCAACGATCCCTCGACTCAAAAGAATCAACAAAGTTCCCATTACCTGCCCTCGCCGCCTCACCATCTATTCCGCCCTCGCCATCGCCTGCAGCTCCCATGTCCATACCAGCTCCAGCCAAACTCCCACCGGTGTCGTCATCAATACCGAGCGTCGCAGCATCAAAGCCGCACTCCTCGCGAGCCTCCCGCGCCCTCTGGCGCGCCCCTTCGAAGATTGCTTCGGAAATGATACCAGCCTCGAATAGGTGTTTGTATATATCCCGTTAGGCCTCGGCATAAACCCAAGCCTCACGAGAGCTACCCATAAAAGCAAATTGTTCTTGAATGCGCCTGTTCTCCTCCTCCAGGGGCGCAATTTGCCCCGCTGCATCCTGAGTGTTCCGCTCTAGAACCCTAATCCGCTCCTCGAGGCCTCTCTCCCAGAAAGAGGAAGCAGCCCTCACCAATGACAATTGGGAATCGCTGGCACAGATAACCCCTTGAAGCTAGTCCGCCCGTAGAGGCTTCGGCCAGCCTACGCTTCAGGGCGGCTACTTCCCCCTCTAGCGCATCGACCTTCCCGCTCCACTCCGAAGTAACCTCTGTCACCTTAGTCAGACACAAGCGTTCGCTCTCCAATGACGCCCTCTGCCCAGCCTCAAGTTCATCGATCATCCGACGCAACTGATCTTCTAGGGCCTCTACACGACCAAGCGCCTGACTCCTCTGCAACTCTTTCTTCGTCTCTTCAACTAGTGCCCAATTATGGGGATCAGTCCTTATGCGTTCGCTGAGCTCCCTACACCTGTTCCGATACCGATGACACCTATCAAGAACGCGTAGTAGCACCCCGGGCCGAACATTGGCCCGACAAAGGCTCTCTACCTGCAACAAAAACACCTGCAAGAAAAAACAAAAGAAATGAAGGAGTCAGATAAGGATACAGAAACTAAAAAAAATGGGAAATGAGGTGCTCACGAGTAAATAGTCACACTGGAATACATACCCTCATTCCCAACACCGCCACCTCATTCATCAATCCAACATCCGTCACCCCTTCAATGACTCGTTCTCAACCGCAGAACACAAATAACCAAGCCACAGCACCAAAGCAGAATCCCTTAGCAACAGATTCTCGTTCACAGGAATCTCAATTATGCGCGGCCTCTCGTCCGGATGGATTGTCGCATTCGTAATCCTGTCATGAAACATGCGGACGTCCTCAGAATCCAAATCAGATTTGGATGTGGATCCCTCTCCCACCGCCGCCATTTCCGTCGAAGGAGTAATCGAGCCGCCAATATCTACAACCACCCGAGAAGGTTCTCCCACCTCGAACCTATGAGTAGAAGATTGAGTGGTAGGGGCAACACTCCCATCTCGATCCTCTCGAGCCTGAGCTTCATCTTCTCCTGGCCCTCCATCAGGGGTGTGCGCCGCGTCAATATTCTCCTTCTCCCCGAAAGGGGGAGGAATCCACGTTTATCACATCAATAGAAACGGGTCGAGCCGCTGATGGGGCCGAGGGGGAGATGATCTTAGGCCTAATTAAAGGCCTATCCTCCTCGTCACAAGAAGGCGAACCATCCCGCGGGCGAATAGTCCCCGACAGACCTCCGCTACAGATTAAAGGGTGCACGGGAGATGGCATTGCGGAAGATTCGACCGAGGCTGTCCTATGCACCTGGCTCGGCGTCAGCACATCAAAGAATCTGGCAACCACATCAGACCGCCTGAATACTAATTGGGGAGCCCTACCGCGGTACACCCTTCTTGCAAATCCAGAATTGGGTCAGTCCCAGGTCATGGCAACGATCAGAATAAAATACACTCAAAGAGAGCAAACCTCCTACCTACAGTCGGCCCCCGGCCGTATCTCCTCCAAAAAGACGACCACGAACGGACCCCCTTAGTGTGCAGGAGGACAACTTTGAGCCATCTACACAGACCAGTGAATAAAGATGCGGGTGACCTATCGGCTACATAAACAACAACAAAACAGTGACCATAAGAAAATAAAGAAAGGGAACAAAGTCGACCCTACCAAAGAAACGGAGTATAACTTACGCCTATGATTCCAAGTCTCTTGAAATCTTGGAGAGGGCGCCACCAAATGCCCAGTCCGAATATAGAAAAATTGTTCAAATTGATGAGGTTCGACCTCTGCATCTAGAGCAGTCGTCAAACCCTGCAACCCACGTGGAACCATCCGGATCATACTCCTCCAAACTCGGTGAGGGGCGTATAGAGCGAGCACGTGCTGTAGCGTAATAGTCCGGCCAGCCAACTCCGCGAATTTCAGCAACATCGCCAGGAGCTTGTACATAGATGGGGTAAGTTTCCTCGAACACACATTGTAATATCGACAAAAATCAACTACCAGGTTAGGAAGGGGGACCGTGAACCCTAGTCTGAGAGGATAAGAATAAAATACACAGTACCCGGCATGATCTGTGTGGACCCGCTCCTCCGGCCGGGCTAGCACGATATCACCATGAGAAGGGATGAGTCCTTGTTTCCGTAATTGGGTCATACCTACTTCCCCCATTAACGGGGCTTCATCTACCAGGTCATCTCCTCCGTCAGCAGTGAAATCCGCCACTAAGCTTCCAGTTGCAGGGAAAATTTCATCTACTGATGGAACTCTCTTAGCCTCATTTCGACCGCCATCCACGAGCACCAGAGATAGTCCTTCGATCACCGGAGGGCTAACCGGTACCAACGTCGGAAGACCGTCACGAGAAGAAGAATCATCCATTGATGAAAGTCACCTGAAAGGCAAGAGAAGAGTGGTAGATTCAACTGAGAATGAATAACAACATTTCGCGGAGAAGAAAGAATCTATGAAGTTCACCAGAAATGAGAGTTGCAAATTAATCAGGAAGTGTTGGGAATCGAGTACCCCAAACCATCTTATAGACAACCAAATCGAATATCGAGAAACTGACAGGCGCCATTAAATGCATAATCCAACCGTCGAAAAATGGTCCGATTCTACCAAAACAGCCGCCACCACGATTAAGACCAAAGCACGTGCGTCAAAGTCGTGGTCACTGTCTAAGACACCATGTAAACATAAACGCCTCATCGATTGAGGAGACTAGACCCCGCGTCCCCAAAGTCCTTACGGATGAAACATATCCTAACTCATGATTACGGCGTACCGACCATTCCATTCGCCAAGAATATTCACATACGAGATGGTACCCCCATCATGCGAAAGAAAATAGTGATAAAGCGTCGTAAGAAATTATCATCCCCCTCTCTCGCCCGGAAATGGGTCGTTCTTCGATCGATCATATCCGCTTACCAGGGTCTATCTCGAGGCGAACATGATAAGCGGATGGACTAACTGTATGAGTCATAATTTGATCATACGATAATCAATTAGATTAACCATCCCTTTCAACTAACACAAGCATAACAGACGCCAGGATCGCCTCAACCGAGAATAATGTCCGTATCCGCCCAAAGCCTTGGTCGGGGTTGATACTTCTCGGATATGTCCGAAATAACCCCCTAATGTGGGCCCGATCTCCAAGAGAGTCAATTCGTATAGCAAATGTCTATAAATACAAAGGCAGACATCAGAAAAGGGGGTTCCACTCTGTCCCCATGGGGGCTCTAAGAAATACAGAGTAAAACATAGAGTGAGAACCCAAGACAAAAAATAAAATAACGGTAGATCTATCAAAACATGATTGTAAAGATCTGAACCTCTTCATGGAGAGGCAGATTACTCCCTTATCGTGAATAAAGATCACCAATATTTTCTGTTGTTCATACAAGTATTTCCGTTATCTTTTCCCTTATTAAATTTCAGATATGTTACGACTTGCTATAATTGGCCCTTCATTTTCATTGATTGTTTTGAATTCATAAATGCTTGCAAACATTTTGAGTGAAACAAAATAAATTATTGAAGTAATTTTATTCAAAATTAATTCCACTCTCTTAAAACTAGTTAGGACGATTTGATTCCGATTTAATCTTTTATTGCCTTATCCAACGAGGTACATCATAATATACATATGGGTACACATGATGATATATATAAATATACATCACCTCAAACACACATATTTTCTTGTTAACAATTAAAAAAATATGAAAGAAGAAGAAGAGGAGGAGGAGAGTCCGACAAAGAGACAAGTCAAATCAAACAAAGTAATAATCGCATCAAGACAAGAAGAAACCTAGATTTTTAAAATAAAAAAAAAAAAAACTTTTTTACAAAATTATCGCCAAGGTGAGAAGACCTAAATTTCATTAAAAAAATGTATTCAGTCATTACAACTTTCCAAAAGAAAAACTTTGCTGGATTGAAGAAGAAACTTTGCTAGATTGAAGAAGGTTAAAATTTTGTCAATGCATGTCGTTTTCTCTTTAAAAAGCTCTAATTTGAAATTTTGTTAACAGGCCCAAGCTCAAACATTGCTAGTTTGAGCCCACTGCCCTCAAGTCTGTTAATTCAGGTTCAAAACCAGTCAAGTATGCAAGCTTTCTGTACTTGTCCAGTGTTTGAGAATGACAATCAAACTATGGACTTTTATTGGGCTAACATTCAGCAAACATTTCACTCAGTTTTCTTAGGGCTTTTAGTACATTTGTTTTGTTGGCAAAATTAATTCCATCGCTAGCCGAATATATAAAAATATGCATTGATTACATATATAACGTGTATATTATATATTTATATACAAAAAATATATAGTTACATGCTATTATTGTGTGTGGGGCAGCTTTATTGTGTACTTCTCCCATCCTTTTTTTTTTTTAAATGAAGTTAAATTTAAATAATCGTCCAACCAACCACTTAAATTAGAAATGACCGACGGATAATTGATATATATATATAATCGTATATAATTAATGTAAAACCTAAATATATATTAACTATAAAAAAAATAAACAATGATTCAACCGGCTATTCGCGTAAAGTTTCCTTTTATTTTTGGGTCATCGTATACTTTGTGTTTCAGTGGGTTGTATTTTTCACGGTATTATCAGCTGGTAGGATTTCTTCATTTTTTCGGGAACGTGCACGATTAGTGTAACGACCCGACCCGTCGTTATGGGAATTACCATCCCGTTACCTTGTATTTATATGTTTTCTGCTTTTATATCGGTGTTAGAGTCTATCGGGTGAGTTAGGAGTAATTCTGGTTGAAAATGAGGCAAATAGCCTTTTGGAAGGGAGCTTGAATATGGAAAGTCAACCTGGAGTTGACTATTTAGTTAGATGGCTCGAAATCGGATTCTGATGATTTGGTTAGTTTTGGGAGGTGATTTGTGACTTAGGGGAGCAATCAGAATTTAATTTGGAGGTGTGGTGTAGTAATAGGCTTGAATTGGCTAAGGTTGAATTTTGGCGAATTCCAGATGGTAGGTGAGATTTTCATCCGAGGGTCGGAATGGAATTTTAGAGTTGCAGTAGCTCCATTAGGTGATTTTTGATATGCGTGCAAAGTTTCAAGTCATTCAGAGGTGTTTAGATCGGGTTTTAGATCAAATGCAAGTTTCGAAAGTTTTAGAAGAACTTAGGCTTGAATCCGATGTAAATTTAGTGTTTTGATGTTAGTTTTGATGTTTTGAGAGTGAAACTAAGTTTGCATGATCATATGTGGCATATTAGTATGTTCGTATGCAGTCCCAAGGAGCTCGGGTGAGTTTCAGATAGGTTTGGGTTGCGTTATGCTCGTTTTTCTTATGCTTCGACGTCGTTTCTTCAAGCATAAATGATATCATATTGAACACATGAGCTTCGATTACTGTTTTGAATGAAGAATTAGATCCGTATCGTAATTATGGACCCGTAGCAAAAAGAATCATCGAATTTGGACATTGTATGAGGATTTTATGGCCATTTTACTAAAGTTGCCCAGATTTTTAGGTTAATGACGAAACTGCCCCTGACGGCGTATTAAAAACCTGCACTATTTGCAAATCTTAAAACCTACATATCTCCTTCATTATAAGGTCAAATTGAGTGATTCAAAAGCCTAAATTCATTATAATTTCACAAGGAATCCATTGGGAGTAGTAAAACGCGTGAACAGTATACCTATAATGAGCAGGTCGAGTTTTCTTTCAATTTTGAAACGGGAAGAAGCTTCTGAGACGATTATTAAAAGAGAAATCAATGGGTAATCGCTGGAGGTAAGTTTCTTGACTCAAAAACATGATTTTATGATAGAATCAACACCAAATTCCTGAATTGGGTAGAATTTGTGAAGAACTAGGGCATAAATTATGAAAACGAATTTTTGGGTTTTGAAAGGCCATCGAACTCCGATTTCGATAAATTTTATATGCACGGACTCGTGGCGAGACGAGGAATCCGTTGGTACTAATTTTGAAATTTTTCGAGCAGCGGGCCCGAAGTCGGGTTTTACCAACTTGGTGTATTATCGCGTATTTCGCATAAATTGAATTGGGTTATATTTTTTTGACCCGTATTTGATATAATTGTTGTGGTTTGACTAAATTTAACGCACGAGGCAACAAATTTGAAGGGAAAAGGTATCGCGGACGAGTCCACGGCCGGCTAGAGGTGAGTAGTTTGTATATATGGTAGCCTGAGGGATCGAAACCCCGGCTTAGCACATTGTGACGCTAGTAGGGCGTGGATCGCACCCCGTGGCAGGTGCGAGATCGATTGTGACTGGGGATTGAGACTTAGTCCATCCCGGATGTGAATACTATGCTATATGCGGTGGAAACGCACATTGTGTTAGATATATTTTGTGGGCTGTAAGCCTTGTTTGGGGCCTTGTGCCGACCTATAGTATCCCTAGGGGATAGTTATATATGTGATAGCTCTAATTGCTTAATCACTGATCTCAGTCCTGGTTTGAAAGCAGCATATTGAAATACTAAGTCATCTGTTTTGGAAAATTAAATAAGCATTAAAGTATCTTCATAATTAAATGAATTGGAACCTGAAAATAAATAAGTTGAGTTGTTGTGTGACTCATATGCATGTTGTGGACTGAGGATGGATCGGACTGCACGCCGCAGCGGTTGATATGAGGATCGGGCTGCTCGCCGCAGCGGTTGATATGAGGATCGGGCTGCACACCGCAGCGGTATTGCGCTTGGGCTATAGGAGCCCCTCCGGAGTCTGTACACACCCCAGTGAGCGCCGTCGATGTTAAATGGATCAGGCTACACGTCGTAGCGGTTATGTGCTTTGCATTGCATCTTTGTCTGTGAGTTATCTCTGATAGTGGTAATGTATTGTTGTTGTTGCTAGTTCGTAGGAGGAATCGGACTGTAGTTTAGCTTCATTATGTGGTATTTTGTGGATTTCTTACTTTCAGCTACTTGTATATATTTATTACTCACTGAGTACTTAGTACTCACCCCTACTCCCTGCACCTTTGTGTGCAGATTCAGGTACACATGAGGGATAGACGAGCACTCCAGCTTTTATCAGTATTTATCCGAGTTGCTGAGGTAGCTGCTGGCGTTCGCAGGACCTGGCTTCTCTTCTTATTCCGGTTTTCCTTTGTATATACATTATTCATACTTGAGTATTTGGTTTAGATATTGTTATCTGATCATGTTTAGAGGCTCTAGACTCGTGACCCTAGATCTTTGGGTGATTATTCAATTTAGCTTTATTGTTGATAATAATATCCGGGTAATTAATTTGAGCTTCATGCTCGGGATGAGAGGGTAAATGGTCGGGCTTGCCTAGTAGTTGTGTTGGGCGCCATCACGATCGGGATTGGGGTCGTGACAAGTTGGTATCAGAGCCTAGGCCTCATGAGTCTTGAGCCGGTTGGTAGAGTCTTATGGATCGGTACGGGGACGCCTGTATTTATCCTCGGGAGGCTGCAAACCTTTAGGAAACACTTCACATTTCTTGGAATTCTTATCGTGCTTACTTGATTCAGCTTGAGATATAATCTTTGAAATTCCTTCCACACGTCTGTGTACGCATCAATCGCTCAGTAATATAATTGCCTTGATGGCTTGTGATTTCCTGGTCGAGGGGCGAGATATTATCTCTACGAGTTCATGTTGGGCCAGTCGGGAGGACTTGAGGCCAGATCTTTGTCTATGACATGAGCACCAAGGTGCTGATTTTGTGAGCTGGTATTATGAAACATATATGACCGGTATTGTCCCTAACCGTGGAAATGGCAGCTTAATAATGTACGAGTTGTCAGGTGTTAGATCCTTATTATAATCTATTGTGTAGCCTCGAACTATGGGCGTGGTGAATATTTATCATATCTCTTGGTTGGAAAGTAAGGTGCCTTACGTGTAGTAAAACGAGTTTAGACTCAGGAAGACTAAAGTGATTATGTTATGTGTATCCTGGTGGAAGGTGTTGTACTGAAATACTAGATTGAGGCAAAATAGGTGGGTTGATTCTGATGTGTAATTGAAGGTTATTTTATATATGTTATGATTCGAGCAGGTGCAGCGCATGTCCATTTTGATAATATAACCCGTGTAGTAGAGATTAATATTGTTGATATACATTGTGATGTCTTGTTGAGTTGTGGATGTATTGTTAGGATGGTTTTGGTGATTCTCTCGCAGGTGGATAGGCCAAATTACAAAGGAAACTATGTCGAAATTTTTGGAAAAATTTGGGACTTAGAAAAGATTTCTGTCACCTAAAGAGAGTAGGCTTAACTGTAGTGTGTGTATAAATGCAAGAGTTGCAGAAGAGTTAAGGTCTTTGATGATTTGAGTCTCTGTCAAGGCTCGTAAATGACTTGAGATTAATCTCACTATAACATTGTGGCATCATTTGAGTAAAGAATGCTATGAGCGGCTAAAAGTGCTTTGATGTATGGCTCCGAGCCAAGTTGGGGAGGTTGTTATTGATTAACTGATTGCACTATTGTGTGCTATGTTGGTTCCGTCTCTAAGTATGTTGGGAAATTCTGATAAAGGTTATGGTGCTTCGTAGATATGAAGAAATACTAGGATGACTTGAACTGTTGTTGGTAAAGAATGTTCGGTGTATAGAAAAGAAAGATAGCTAATTGCATCAGTATGTAATCATGTTCTGTGGTGCCAGAGTTCTAACAAGGCACGAGTGGTTCTGTTCAATAAGACAGTTGAATTATAATTGAATAAGCGTGAATGACGCCCGAGAATGGCCTTGCGGTGTTCAAGACTTTGCTTGTAATGGTAAGGTGTCTTAAGATTGTGTATATGGCTAAAGACGGTGGTTTCGTTAGAAGGAATCAAGACTTGTGTAATGATATGTGAATGATGGGATTCTATGTATCCGTATTGGAAGGAAATGATACGAATTTAAAATCGCAGGGAGTTCTTCAAAATAAAGTATTGTAGAATGTGGTACTTCTCGGAAACATTGAGAGAGTATTCAGCGGCCTGTGAGCCTTAGACCGTGTAGTCTCGTGTATGAGTCTCGTGTGGTAACATGAGTTGAGATATTGTAGTGCTACAGTAAAAAAGAATATTAAATTTAAGATGAATCAGAAAGGAAATTGGGTAAATGGAGCAACTTGTTAATAAACTGGAACGGTATGATAAGGATACGATTAACTCTGGTATGTGTTCGAAGTAATGAGTCTTGCAGATATGGTGCAACAAAGCTCTTGAGTGCTGGCAGTTGCGTAGCTCGATGTGGGTAAAAGGACTCAGTCCTGGCAATTAAACTTACGCAATGAATTGGGAGAAAGAGTTTGTGATGTGTTCTACCGTGGTTTGAAAGTGAGAATATTCTTGTTGGTATGCAAAGCTTGGAATGTGTGAGGAGTTTTCTCTATATGGGATCATGAAAGTTCTTGACTAGTTGAGTGCGCCGATGTTTGCGGCGTAGGAAGGGGATATGAATTCCCATGTTATCTTAGTGTGGTATGGTATATGCAATGTGTTATGGAAAGTTGATAATGGCATGTTCAAGGTTTTGAGATCAGTTCATAATATAAAAATTTAATGAGTAGTGCGGGCAGCTGCAGGTAATTTAAGAATCGATCTTTCTGGTGATTAAGGAAAAAATAATAATATTGCTATTCTAGTGATTTGGCAAGGTATATGGTCAAAAAGGGACAAGGTGCTGTAAACTGATAATATCTAGTGGTATGGTGGTATTCTCTTGTTGGATCGATGGTGATGATTGAATTGTTGATGGCATAGGAAAAATTTCTGAATGACTTTCGTGGTATGAATGTATGCTTGATGTGTGCTATGTATTTGTACAGTGTGGAGTGTGGAATCAGGCACAGTGAATTGTGTGTTATATAGGTGATGAGGACTAGAAGTTCTCGTAATCTGCCTACGCAGTGGTTGTATATCATGTGTATCGGCACCGTTTAGCGATCATTAGAATTTGGAAGCCGTAGTGGCTCTCTTTTAGCTCGATATGATGAATTTGAGTTACGATACTTGATTTTAGACTGGTTATCATAAGTTAGGTCGTGTAGACTAATGTGATATGGACTATGTCGGAAATGGCACAAATTGCTTAGCAGAGTACATCAGAGTATGCTCCAGCAGGGTAGTTGTACCCAGGACCAGCGGGCGGCTGGTAGGTATTGCTTTGTCAATTGGGCCTTCGTGGCGGATATCAGTGTAGAGGTTTCTACTATTGATTCAGTTCCGATATTGGGGAACTTTGTAGGATGCGTTTCTTGTGGCCGAGCTTGAGGCTATATATATGTTTATTGTAATGAGTAATTTGACTCGGTGCGCATTCCTTTTTGCGAGAGTTTTGCGTGGATAGGGTGGCACACCGCCACGAGTTATTTGGATCAGGTGGCACGCCGCCACCGGTATGGTATCTGGATTGGGTGGCACGCCGCCACAGGTAGGTTATTTTGAGAAGGTTGCACGCCGTATCCGTGTGATATGGAGAATAGCTTTTCTATACGCTACCTTGTGTACAATACTTCCCAGTCTCTAAGGAAAGTCAGTGTTAGGTGTCGCCCGGCAAATGGCGCATCAGTTGTGTCCTTACAAGATTTGATGGCGTATATTAATTGTTTCACCGTGGGTGAGATTGATTGCTTTAGTTCAGACCTAGATCTGTGCATGGCTGACTGCTTTGAGCATGATGAGATGACTTGAGGTGCTTCATGGGTAATAGTGTTTGGATGGAATCATAAGTTGTGGCAAGGCCATATGATGTTATGAGCTTTTGAGGAGAATTCAGGTACTCTATTTCTATAATGCGAGACTGGATCTCAGTCCTATGTTGTGATGGTACGGAGGAATTGAATTACAGCTCTTTTGTTTGAGTTAGTTATCATGATTGAGTATGTTCAGACTTTTCTTATTGGAGCCTGTGTTGTGCTCGTTGTGGCTTAGGCCGGTGTTGAGGTGTCATATCACCAGTGCGGTGTGTTATAATTGGAATGATCATTTGAGCCGTTAATGAGTGCGGGCATATGTGATTTCAGCTATTTAGAAAGGGTATATCGAGGCTTGGCTCCGAAATCTATTATGGTATCAGTTAAAAGGGAAATGGATTCATGAATGGATGACCTGAGAAATGGATTCGATATATCGCGTGTTTCAGCTGCCGTGGGCAGTATGTGAAGATATTGGAATAAGACTTTAGCTAACGAGGAAGGTTTTTCAGTAGTATCTGGTTATCGTGGGAAAATGTTGTGATCAGAGGGCATCATCTCGAGTGATTGGGCGGTTTGGTACACCATGGGATCTCACCCGGAGTGGCGAGTATGGGCTATCACAGTTGGTTCGTGTGTACCATGAGTATAGGCATGGGATTCAGATTTGGTATATGATTTCGGAAAGTGCAATGTGGTCTATGTTTCAGATGGACTGTGGAAGTTCAACTATATTGTGTTATCAGACTTATGACAGGTAGGGTGACGTGGTATTCACCCCGCATATATGCTTGGTAAGGTCATTCAACTATTGAATTGCTTCTAGTACAACTTTGGGTACGCTCGAGGACGAGCGTTTGTTTAAGTTGGGGAGAATGTAACGACCCAGCCCGTCATTATGGGAATTACCATCCCGTTACCTTGTATTTATATGTTTCCTACTTTTATATCGGTGTTAGAGTCTATCGGGTGAGTTAGGAGTAATTCTGGTTGAAAACGAGGCAAATAGCCTTTTGGAAGGGAGCTTGAATATGGAAAGTCAACCTGGAGTTGACTATTTAGTTAGATGGCTCGAAATCGAATTATGATGATTTGGTTAGTTTTGGGAGGTGATTTGTGACTTAGGGGAGCAATCAGAATTTAATTTGGAGGTCTGGTGTAGTAATAGGCTTGAATTGGCTAAGGTTGAATTTTGGCGAATTCCAGATGGTAGGTGAGATTTTCATCCGAGGGTCGGAATGGAATTTTGAGAGTTGCAGTAGCTCCATTAGGTGATTTTCGATATGCGTGCAAAATTTCAAGTCATTCGGAGGTGTTTAGGTCGGGTTTTAGATCAAATGCAAGTTTCGGAAGTTTTAGAAGAACTTAGGCTTGAATCCGATGTAAATTTAGTGTTTTGATGTTAGTTTTGATGTTTTGAGAGTGAAACTAAGTTTGCATGATCATATGTGGCATATTAATATGTTCGTATGCAGTCCCGAGGAGCTCGGGTGAGTTTCAGATAGGTTTGGGTTGCGTTATGCTCGTTTTTCTTATGCTTCGACGTCGTTTCTTCAAGCATAAATGATATCATATTGAACACATGAGCTTCGATTACTGTTTTGAATGAAGAATTAGATCCGTATCGTAATTACGGACCCGTAGCAAAAAGAATCATCGAATTTGGACATCGTATGAGGATTTTATGGCCATTTTACTAAAGTTGCCCAGATGTTTCAGGTTAATGACGAAATTGCCCCGACGGCGTATTAAAAACCTGCACTATTTGCAAATCTTAAAACCTACATATCTCCTTCATTATAAGGTCAAATTGAGTGATTCAAAAGCCTAAATTCATTAGAATTTCACAAGGAATCCATTGGGAGCAGTAAAACGCGTGAACAGTATACCTATAATGAGCAGGTCGAGTTTTCTTTCAATTTTGGAACGGGAAGAAGCTTCTGAGGTGATTATTAAAAGAGAAATCAATGGGTAATCGCTGGAGGTAAGTATTTTGACTCAAAAACATAATTTTATGATAGAATCAACACCAAAATTCCTGAAATTGGGTAGAATTTGTGAAGAACTAGGGCATAAATTATGAAAACGAATTTTTGGGTTTTGAAAGGCCATTCGAACTCCGATTTCGATAAATTTTATATGCACGGACTCGTGGCGAGACGAGGAATCCGTTGGTACTAATTTTGAAATTTTTCGAGCAGCGGGCCCGGAGTCGGGTTTTACCAACTTGGTGTATTATCGCGTATTTCGCATAAATTGAATTGGGTTATGTTTCTTTGACCCGTATTTGATATAATTGTTGCGGTTTGACTAAATTTAATGCACGAGGCAACAAATTTGAAGGGAAAAGGTATCGCGGACGAGTCCACGGCCGGCTAGAGGTGAGTAGTTTGTATATATGGTAGCTTGAGGGTTCGAAACCCCGGCTTAGCACATTGTGACGCTAGTAGGGCGTGGATCGCACCCCGTGGCAGGTGCGGGATTGATTGTGACTGGGTATTGAGACTTAGTCCATCCCGGATGTGAATACTATGCTATATGCGGTGGAAACGCACATTGTGTTAGATATATTTTGTGGGCTGTAAGCCTTGTTTGGGGCCTTGTGCCGACCTATAGTATCCCTAGGGGATAGTTATATATGTGATAGCTCTAATTGCTTAATCACTGATCTCAGTCCTGGTTTGAAAGCACCATATTGAAATACTAAGTCATCTGTTTTGGAAAATTAAATAAGCATTAAAGTATTTTCATAATTAAATGAATTGGAACCTGAAAATAAATAAGTTGAGTTGTTGTGTGACTCATATGCATGTTGTGGACTGAGGATGGATCGGACTGCACGCCGCAGCGGTTGATATGAGGATCGGGCTGCTCGCCGCAGCGGTTGATATGAGGATCGGGCTGCACACCGCAGCGGTATTGCGCTTGGGCTATAGGAGCCCCTCCGGAGTCTGTACACACCCCAGTGAGCGCCGTCGACGTTAAATGGATCGGGCTACACGCCGTAGTGGTTATGTGCTTTGCATTGCATCTTTGTTTGTGAATTATCTCTGATAGTGGTAATGTACTGTTGTTGTTGCTAGTTCGTAGGAGGAATCAGACTGTAGTTTAGCTTCATTATGTGGTATTCTGTGGATTTCTTACTTTCAGCTACTTGTATATATTCATTACTCACTGAGTACTTAGTACTCACCCCTACTCCCTGCACCTTTGTGTGCAGATTCAGGTACACAGGAGGGATAGACGAGCACTCCAGCTTTTATCAGTATTTATCCGAGTTGCTGAGGTAGTTGTTGGCATTCGCAGGACCTGGCTTCTCTTCTTATTCCAGTTTTTCTTTGTATATACATTATTCATACTTGAGTATTTGGTATAGATATTGTTATCCGATCATGTTTAGAGGCTCTAGACTCGTGACCCTAGATCTTTGGGTGATTATTCAATTTAGCTTTATTGTTGATAATAATATCCGGGTAATTAATTTGAGCTTCATGCTCGGGATGAGAGGGTAAATGGTCGGGCTTGCCTAGTAGTTGTGTTGGGCGCCATCACGACCGGGATTGGGGTCGTGACAATTAGCCACTCATAACACATGTATTTACTTTTAAGCCACTATTTAAAATATTTTTAGTCTTTCACTGTTTTAATAAACTTTTAACTGCCCGGACAAAAATACCCTTCTGTTCATGTCCTTAACTTTTGAACTTAACTTCAGGACTTCAGGACTGCATGGCCTTAACTTCTGAACTTGTCACTCTAAGTACAGGACTTCAGGACTACATGTCCTTAACTTTTGAACTTAACTTCAAGACTACATGTCCTTAACTTTTAACTTAACTTCATTACTTCAGGACTACATGTCATTAACTTTTGAACTTAACTTCGAGACTTCAGGACTTCAGGACTACAAGTCCTTAACTTTTGAACTTATAACTGTAAGTTCAGGGCCAAGTGTCCTTAACTTTTTAACTTGTAACTGTAAGTTCAGGGCCAAGTGTCCTTAACTTTTGAGCTTGCTCGTCTAAGTTCATGACCTGTTGTCCTTAACTTTTGGGCTTCTTAGCCTAAGTTCAAGATCTATTGTCCTTAACTTTTGTACTTGTAATTGTAAGCTCAGGACCTATTGTTTTTAACTTTTGGGCTTCTTAGCCTAAGTTCAGGACTATTGTCCTTAACTTTAGAGCTTGTTAGTCTAAGTTCAGGACCTATATTCCTTAACTTTTGAACTTTTAACTGTAAGTTCAGGGCCTATTGTCCTTAACGTTTGAGGTTGTCAGTCTAAGTTCAGGACCAAGTATCCTTAACTTTTGAATTTGTAATTTTAAGTTCTGGACCAAGTGTCCTTAACTTTTGAACTTGGAACTCGAAGTTCAGGACCAGTGTCCTTAACTTTTGAACTTGTAACTATAAGTTCAGAATCCATAACGTAGCAGAAAATCAAACGTTATTTGTATCTTTTCCAAACAAAAAAAAAATACAATTTACATATAAGATTGCAATTTTACATATAAGGTTCTAGTTCTGTATTCTTTGTTTAACGATCTCATGCTTCTTCCACGCCTGGCTTCTTAGTTTTCATCTAAAAAAATTCATATTGGTTATTGTTTATATCTGGCCATCTATGGGTTCATGGGAGGGCTCTCGCCATTTAGGGTTTGGGAAGGAAAATAGATAAAAGAAAGTGTAATACCGTATTTTCATATAAACTTTAATTGACTAATAGTTATGTTTGCTTAGCATTAAGAATGCTGAATAAAAAATAAATATCACTTTCTATTTTTCTTCGTTTTTCTTGTTTGATCGGCATTGCAGTGTACTTTCTCCTGCTACTTGAGAAACTTATATATATATATATAGAAGGGAAGAATATATATATATATATATATATATATATATATATATATATATATATATATATATATATATATATATATATATATATATATATATATATATATATATATATATATTTATATATATATATATATATATATATATATTCTTCCAAACTTAATAGTACAAATAAATTGTGGCTTATGGTAAGTTAATATACACTGAAAGTTAGATTTTCGGCCTTCGTACTCCGTATGTGAGTATATCAGCAAACATT
Source organism: Nicotiana noctiflora (assembly GCA_032618575.1). Taxonomy (NCBI): domain Eukaryota; kingdom Viridiplantae; phylum Streptophyta; class Magnoliopsida; order Solanales; family Solanaceae; genus Nicotiana; species Nicotiana noctiflora. The sequence continues at coordinate 678,604 of JASVEL010013689.1, read as the reverse complement.
TTCAGTAGTGCATTGATTGAAAATCGTTGATAAGGAATAAGAAAAATCGATTTTTAAATATATACAAAGTTAAAAATTCTATATACTCGTATTACTTATTTAAGAACTATTTCAGTGCATCAACTTAGAGGGAAACTGTAAACAAGAATTACAAAATTCTTTTAGGTGCATGGAAGTTGTTCGTTTAATTCCTTTTTCTGTCCAACAAAAGAAAAAAAAGAGCAAGAAAGAAGTTTTCAAGTTATTTTTTTCTCTTCAAATTTTGAAGGCTAAAAAAGTCCATAACAGTATAAGGGCAGTTGAATTAGAACACACATAATTATATGGGTCAAAATCTGACCGTCAAATGATTATCATTAAAGGAAATGGTAAGAGGTAAAGCGATGGTCGTGCCCATGAGGCGTAATGGAGACTAGTATCTCGGCCACTGCCGAGGCCATCAGAAGGCTTACACAGCAGAACGTAATACTAGGGCGAGTGAGGAAGAGTACAATCATGAGAGGCCATACTGGTTAAGAACCGTTGGGTAAAAGGAAAAATTGACAATATATATAAGAAAGACAAAGCAGAAAGAAGGAGTGGATCCGAAAAAAATAGATCAAAGAAGAGAGGAAAGAGAATACACAGAAGAGACCTCCAAGGAACAAAGGAAGAAGTCTAGATTTTAGGTTACAAACCTTTGTAATCTCCATTGTTGAATCAACAAAGCTAGATCCCAAAGTTATCAATGAGATTCATTCCTTATCTTCTTTGCTTTTATAAATATCGAACAATATATCAAAGATGTAAGCTTATTATTTACATTTAATATCTTTCAATCATTCTAAGATATGTTGTATAAACTCATTATCTTTTATTTTATTACCCATTATGCTTAGATCTAAAGTCGGTTATAGTTTGCTAACATGTATCCTCTATTTTATCATTAATTGGTTTAATTAAAAGGCTTAATACTTTTTGGTAAAATAATTTTGCGTCATCTGTGAGAATTTCTTAGCCAAATTCTTTAGTTTCTTTTAGATCTAGAACCAGTCAAGTATTGCTTTCAGGTTGTTACAACCTCACCATCTCGTTGACAATGCCAGCTTGAAAAGAATGGTAGATACATTCTTGAAATAATCGTATCAATCTAGGTCGGATCCCTGGATAAAATAAAAAACATGACCGATGTCTGTACGAGTCCCATGCAACACCCGTAATGATGGGTTTAGCGAATCATATGCACAATTTAAGTAGAACCACGGTTATTATGTGCTTGGCATGACAACGATCATATGCGATATATTCACACTATTTACCGACCTATACTTCCACCCCTGGGGAATGGATGATAACCTACTGCATGACCCTTTGGAATATCAGGCATATCCCGTATGCATGCCAGACGATTTATAAACAAAGCATGATATATTTTTCTTATTGTGTATGCATATCGGACTGTAACTCGCCCTCGATGTCCCAGCGGGTGTGATAAGCCCAACTCATAAGAAGTCTAGACGTAGTTAAATGGCGAAGCTAAATGTCGCTTCCAAATCATAAACCACTATTCGAATACTAGGCGGGGCGAGTAACCCTACCACGCCGCTCCTCCTTTCACCGGCTTACAAGGCCAAGGTAACATATAATTTCGTTTTGGTTTATCTTCTCTCTTTTGTTGGTTCAAATTAGGGACGCGAACACTCGCATAGGTATGCAAGCAAGGGATCAACGCAGACAAAACACCCCCAGAAATGGTTTTGTAGCATGCCATCATGCAAGTGATAACCGAGCAAAACTCTCTAAGTCGCAGCATATCACAAATAACATAAATGGCTCGGTACAGATCAACAGTCGAAAAATAATCTCCAATGAAAGTAAAATTGAGAAAACTGGGACCCGCCCATAAAACATGCAACATTCTCCAATAAACGCAAAGTTAAGCAAACTGGGACTCGCCCATAAAACACGCAGCATTCTCCAATAAAAGAAAAATTGAGCGCACTGGGACTCACACAGGAAACACACAATATTCTCCAAATGAAGGCAAAATTTAGCAAACCAGGACTTGCCTCGGCGCACGCGTATACAACATGGTAATGAGTAATTTTCCCCAACAGAAATAAAACAATGGGTTATAATTTTGACCTTGATTAAAATAACACCCCTACGATTATCGGCCTTCGCCAAAAGAGAAGTTTGACCTCGCTCGAATTCACAACGGGTTATAATTTCGATCTTGCTCGAAATAACACTCTTACGGATTTTGCCAAAAGAGAATTTCTACCTTGCTCGAATTTACAACTGGTTATGATTTCGATCTTTCTCAAAATAACACCCTTTCGACAGTCGACCTTCACTAATAGAGAAGTTTGACCTCGCTCGAATTCACAATGGATTATAATTTCGACCTTGCTCGAAATAACACCCTTACGCCCATCAGCCTTAGCCAAAAAAGAAGTTTGACCTTGCTCGAATTCATAACGAGTTATAATTTTGAATTCGCTCGAATACACATAGAAAAATTAACTTCACCTAAATTAGTAGGTCAAAATTCAGACATGATCGGGTATACAAGTTATAACTTTCGCCCAAGATGGAAAATATAAATTCAACCTCGTCCGAATTAAGGTTGGTTCCACCTGAGTTGGCAAATCAGAAGCTAACCTCGCCCAAACTCGCAAGTTCGAACTCGCAATCAAAATAGTTAAGGACTCGTCACAGTGAAAATCAAAAGATACACAAATGAAAACGAAACACCTATTTTATTCAAATGTACATGCGCGACAGCCGCACCTTATAAAGGGCCGAAAATGAGACCTTGAGAAAAGATGAAAATTGTTTGAACAAAAAGTTTCTGACTATTTTGCCAACTTCAATTATCAAAAATAAGGAAGGTAAATCTTAGCCAAGATTAATTAACTTCGGATCCAATATAAATAAAGAAAAAAAATCAAAGGATTAGAGTGTATCAGATTTATTGATGTTATAATCTTACATCAGACCCAAGAATTGGGCTTACATTAGAAACAAGAATGAATTATTCGAGAGAGAGAAGGGGAAAAGTGGTCTTTCCTATATGTTGTCAGAGTTCTCCCACTTTTTTTGTTTACCCCATCTATATATTGTTCCCCCAACTTCCTTTCAATAGTCTTTAACTAATATGCTTTCCTACATCTTTCCTTTTCGTCCTTACTTGAGTACCATATAGACTTGGCATAGGCTGTCGATGATTTGACCCTGAGGTCGGTTGTGGTGTTCTTTGTTATTTCTCCACTGGGGCAAGGTCCCAACTTGGTCGATCACTATGGTCAAATTTTGACCTATACAGTTTGTCCCTCCGTCTGTCAAAGTCGTCCATTAGCAGGATCGATGGGCAGATTCTGTTGATTTGAGGGTTAGAGAAATCTTACTGTATGCCTTGAGCGAGATTTTTAAATCGAGGTGATGGAGCACTGCTTCAATGATGCCTTTGGATCATTGCATCCGTTTAGACTTGAACCATTGTGCGGATTCGAATCATCGTTCATAGTTACTCCTATTATGACATATGTTTCCTGTGGATTGAACTGTTTCTCATGCCATATCAGTTTTGATTGGCGACTCTTGGGTTTCCTTCTTGGGGCATTTATGTTCCTATAAATAGGGGAAACATCATTCTATTAGCACACCATTTCGATTTATCAAACCTTCGCTGATACTTCCAATTTTTTATTCACTCGCGTGTTAGTCAGAAATTGACATCACCATCTCCCCTCTTTCTCCCCTTTGTTCATTCGTTCTGTTCAGAGTAGACAAATGACTGGTACTCTTCATGTGCTGAAAATCTTGCAGCAGTTTCGATGCCAAGAAATGATGCTCTTGCTCCCGGAGGAGTGGAAGTTGTGGAGGACGAAGGGGTTCTAACAATGACCGAAATATTACCCCGTCTGTGGAAGACATGGACTTATTTCAATATCTGTACCGGAGAGGAACCGTATCTTGTTTCCTCTATTATGGATGAAACGGCGATTGTTGAGCTTAAGACCAAGTGGGGGATTACGCACCATGTTGAGATGTTGCCATTGGTAGGAGATGATATTATATATTTTGACCGCCCAAGATATTGTGCGTTCTACGTATATCCTTTTATTGTCGGGTATACACTTTCCTTCTATTCCTTGGTCGTGGACTTTTGCCATTTCTATGAGGTATGTCCAACTCAACTTTCATCGTACTTATACAAAATGTTCCTCATATTGCTCAAGTTCACGAAGCTCGTCGGCCGAGAGATCACTCTGGGGCATATGCTTAATATTTTTTCCCCTCAACTTATTCGAGGCACAATGATCAACTTGCGCAATCGAGGGACAAAGATTCTGATGGTGAAGATGGATTATAGAGAAAATCATTATTTCTACAAAAACTATTTTATGCACGGACCAAGCACCTTGTGGCGGATTCTTCATGGATCTCTGAGAGGTGGAACTTCGCACGTAAGTTTATATTCTATCAGAATGATGGTCGATCGCTTTTCTTTGAGCAGTATTAAATTGTTTTTAGTTTTGCAATTGCGAGACTACCACATCCGCACATTGACGATATCTGTGAATGGGTGAATGCCATTCTTCCTCATATGGCGGGGGTTAGTGAATGGACGTCCTTTTATGAGAAATATGGATGTAAGCCCCTTACTGGCAAGTTGATTTACTGCAGCTTCTGTTTTTTGCCTTACAATTTGATTTTGTTGCTTATATAACCATTATCCTTATCAGAGAGAGCGAGAAAGGCGAGGCTCCTCTGCTTACGTTCTGCCAGCCGACATCTTCTACTCGATCTGTTGCTTGTCTTACAGTAAGGGCTTCTTAAGTTGAACCTACGATCGAAGTCATTTGCATGGAAGTCATTCCCCGATCTGGGACTCCGACTCCTACTGCCCGCTCGACGGGTGAGTCTTCACATGTCGATGATGGGAAGGTCTATCGAAGAGATGATGAGTGGAGTCTGAATGGATCCTCCAGCCGCAGTATATTCACAGGGTAACCTTCCCTTAACAGTATTTGAAATGGCCGGTGATGCTAACACCGCTGCAAAGGCGAACCCGACAATCGTGACCAACTCGACGGCAGAGGCTTTGGCTGATAGGATTGTTTAACAGACTACCGCAATAGGGAGTCGAGATCTCAAGGCTACTGTTGCTATTTTGGGCAGGCCTTCATCTTCCAGGCCAAGTTGTGCTTCTTCTTCGGCTGCAGAAAGGGGAAAGGGTGTCGTGGTCGACTACTATGATTTTGACTCCGATCTTGATCATGATGATGGTGGGAGGTTTGACCCATATACTTGATATTCTATTGGAGATTAACCTCCTGGGGGACACAGAGGACTTGGTACCGTAATTTGTCCATTTGTGCTATATCGTAGAATGTGAGGCTCTTCGGAACATACAATGACGTTGATTTGATGCATGAAGTGGTCGCTATGGGTCTGAGGGTAATTTTCTCCTCTTTCTTTTTGTGTTCCTTTTGTCTTTGGTGACCTTGATCTTTACCGTCTCTTTTCGTCTTTTTGGGCTTTTAGACATACATGTTGGAGATTGAAAGTGCTTATAGGGCCGACACTCAGACCAATTTTTTTTATGATATTGGAAAAGTATCGAAACTACTGCAACAAGTGTCGTTAGATGCACAAATGGCCAAGGGTGAATGTCGGTAATCAATCTCTCGAAGAGGAACTAGAGAAGAGGGATCAGGAGCTGGTATAGGCTATTCGCAGGAATAGCAAGCTCGGGGAGCAACTTCATGTGAAGGACAAAGAACTTGAATTGGGGAAAATGATCGCTGTAAAGTGTGAGCATCTTCAGGCAAATGTGATGTCATCGCAGTTCGAGTTGGATCAGAATGCCATCAGAGTCGGGGCTTTGAGTGCTGAGTGGATGGGGAAGTTAATCGAGCTGGAGAGAAATGTATTCGAGTTGGAGACTGTTGAGGGTGCCCGACATCGGCTTCGGCGAGGGTGGAGGCTTTAGCGGACACTATCCGCGTCCTTCAATCCGAGCTGAAGTTTGAAAGGGTGACGACTACGCTTAGGGAGGCGAGGCTCAAAGTGCGCATTGGCAAAATTGACCGGGAAATTTCAACCTTGGGAGTCCGGGTCGTTGTTCTTAAGGCCAAAAAGGTGCAATTGTTGGCCCAAGTCGAATATGCATCTTCCATTGTTCCTCGTCATTTGTACGAGCTCTGGGTACATGCCGAAGCCCAGCGAGACATACACAAGAGTTTGTGGGAAGCATGCAATGTTTCTGAGGACGCTTATGAAGGAACTCGTGTGAAGGCACGAGAGGCTCGTATTAACAGTGGCCACGATCATATGATGCCGGAGGTCGGCGAGGATGTCGATGCTGAGAAGGGATTTACTGGAGATATTGATGAGGAGGACGGCGGTGATTACACCAAGTGAAAAAGTTATTACCTTTGTTTTTTTCTATTTTTTTTCTTCTGTACTGGACTGGTTTTAGACGTGTGTAATTTGTGGCTATTTGTGCAACTGTCTAAATAAAAGGGAGTTTTTGTTTTTGTACGTTCTTTGTATTTCTCTCCCTTTTGCTTTGCATATCTTTGGCGTAAACTTTTGGATTTTGGTATGGCTAAATCCTTGATTTTTAGGGAGACTAATTTTAAACCGGACCGAGTAGCATTTCATAGTATGAGTTTGGATAGACTCTTATCGGACTCGCCTATTTGGGCAAGACGACTCGTGACTTATTGCTTTAAGCAGATTCATCCTTTACTCAAACGGGGCTATATCCAAACTCGTCATTTTGGACGAAGTTAGTCCTAACTTGAGCCATTCGAGTGGGATCAAAATGTTGTCGATTCAGGCGAAGTTGCTCTTTATATATATATATATATATTCGAGCGAGGCCGAGCTTGGATTTTATAGCGAAATCAAATTTTTAGTAAGGAAAAAATTTATGATGACGATGACCGATAGCTGCAAAGGCGTTATATATATTTGAGCGAGGTCAAACTTTTCCCTTTTGTGATGGCCTTTCACTGTAGGGATATTATTTTGAGCTAGTGTCAAAATATTATCCCGTTATGACTCAAACGAGGTCGATCTTTCCTTTTCCGGTAGGGCTTTTAAAGTCAGTCATTAACTTCCCTAGACGGAGTACTATGTCTTCCACCACCTCCACTCCCTCTTCAAGAAGGGGCACATCATTTTTCGGCACCGGAGCTTCGAAATATCTATCAGTCTGAGAAGAAGTACCAGCCATTTATCTGTCTTGATCGAAATAAACAAGAACTATGAAGGAAAAGAGAGAATGGTCACGTTGCATTATGACAAAAGCAGAAGTATGAAATACTGATGAAGGTTGAAGTTTGTAAAATCCTCTCAGGTATATTGGAAAAACACAACAATCAAATTAGGAATTCCCCATATTTATAGGACGCAAATGTCCTGAGCGGGAAACTCGAGATATGCCAATCAAAAAACTGAAAGGGCAGGGGAAACGATAAGGTGCCTGGGAAACTTGTGCCATAATCACGCATAACAGGTATTCTGGGTACCCTGAATCATCATGACGATCCATCTCTGAATTAACGTAACGATCTGGTAAAGTACTTGAAGCATCACTTCGCCACCTCACCATGAGGACCTCTTCCCTCGCATAATATCAAGTTTTCTCCTCTTGATTCAATAGGACCTGCCCATCAAGCTCACCAAAAGGCGACCCCAACGGGCGGAGACACTAATTATATGGGTCAAAATCTGACCATCAGATGGTTATCATTAAAGGAAATGGTAAGAGGTCGACCAAGCCATAGCCATGCACATAGGGTGTAATGGAGACGAGTATCTCGGCCACTACTGAGATTAGGCCATCAAAGACTTACACAGCAGAACGTTATACTTGGGCGAGTGAGGAAGAGTACAATCATGAGAGGGTACATTGGTTAAGATCCGCTTGGTAAAAAGGGAAATTAACAATATAATATATAAGGAAGTCAAAGGAGAAAGAATGGGGGGGGGGATATGAAAAGAATAGATCAAAGATGAGAAGAAAGAGAAGACACGGAAGAGACCCCCAAGTAACAAATGAAAAAGTCTAGATTTTGGGTTACCCCCAAGTAACAAATGAAAAAGTCTAGATTTTGGGTTACAAACCTTTGTAATCTCCAATGTTGAATCAACAAAGCTATATCCCATAGTTATCAACGAGATTCATTCCTTATCTTATTTGTTATTACAAATATGAAACAATATATCAAAGATGTAAGCTTATTATTTATATTCATTGTCTTTCAATCATTCTAAGATATGTTGTATAAACTCAGTCTCTTTGATTTTAATACCCATTATGCTTAGACCTAAAGTCGATATATTTGGACAAGATTTACCCTCTATTTTATCATTAATTGGTTAAACTAAAAGCCTTAACACTTTTTGGTCAAACAATACTGAATTGAAATTTTTACTTTCTTATACTACATATAAGGCTTTATTACCCTCCCTAATCAAGTATTAACTTAATTACATGGTCATATATAATTTATCAATTATATACAAATAAATTTTGAATGAGTATCCCTTTATATTAGGACTGGAATAAGGAATATCAGTTATTTCTCCGTTCATTTATACCTGCTAGGGGTGTCACTGGTTCGGTTCGGCCTGTTATTTTATAAAATTTATACCATACTATTTTTCTGATTATTTTATTATGCATAACAAAAATTGGACTTTTCGAAACCATCCCAATCATCTCGGTTTCTCTTCGATATCGGTATGGTTCGGTTAATTTTCGGTATTTTTAAAAAAAATATCATGTAAAAATAACTAGTAGGAATAGAATACAATTACATATGTACTTTTATAAGGCTTAGCAAAACTTTCTAGACATTTTTACATTTGAAAGGGTGATGGATTAAGAAAATATAAAAAATGACAGATTATAGATCCATCAACTATTCTACATATTACAAATTAATACAAGGAAAATATAAATACACGAGTGGAAAAATATTGACCAAGCTCGGATTGAAAATCAAGAATAAAGTCTATAGAAGATTGAATATTCAAAAAGATAAATCTAAATCATACAAAAGGAAACATATTCAATACATTGTAGTTTCATACTCATAATCGCAACATTATCTTACGTCTGCTTGTAATTGTTTTCATAATTCCAAGACCCAAGAAAATATTATATTTTATAATTTTTAAAATTAAAATATAAATATATTTTTCAGATAAAAATTTATTCGGTACAATTTGGTATTTTTTCGATTTATTTTCATAAAATAAAAAAAGTTATCCTAATTATCGGTATAGTTATAGATTTATATAAAACCTAAAATTTCATTAAACGAAAACTAAAAGTTGGTTCGGTACGGTACAATTTTGCCGGTTTAGTTAGTTTCTAAATATCCATTGACACTGTATTGGTCTAAATTTGGACGGCCTAATAACTGCAAACAAAAATGATCGGGGGAAGAGTCAACCACTACACAACGACGAGGAGTCGCCTCAAAGAGGATTATTGCCGAGGTCAAGAGAATGTAGCAAGGAAGTAACAATAGGATAGCTCAGCAATAGATATAAGGAATATTCATTTTGGAGGTTCCTTTTGTTATACTTTTTAAGGTTTCTTAGGGATATTGTGATGACCTGAAAGGTTATCTTGTGTTTTAGAACCCAATTCGTGGTTCCAAGGCCTCCAAAACCTTATAATTTTTTCTCGATTTGCGTGTGAAGTCCGGACGCATTTCGAAATTACTTTATGTGGAAATTGGAGAAAATAATAATTTTTACCTTTAATAGTTGATTTTAGTTGACTTCGTTAATATTTTGAGTAAACGGATCTGGACCTGTGTTTTGATGGTCTCGGTCGGTCCGTAGTAAAATATGGGAATTGGGCGTATACCTGGAATTGAATTCCTAGGTCCCAAGCCCGAAAAATGAATTTTTGATGACAATAGCAAGACTGAAAATCTAAGGAATTAAAGAAACTGATTAATGTTTGTTCTCGTTTGTATCAGGCATGTATTTTGATTCCGGATCCCTTTACAAGTTTAATATAATATTGAAGTCATGTCTGTGAAATTAGAAAAAAATGAGGTTGATTTGACGTAATTCGGACATTTGGTTAAAAAGTTAGAAGTTTTGAAACTTTCTTGAAAAGTTCATGCAATTTGGTACTAAATTCATAGTTCTAGGTATTATTTTGGTGATTTGATCATACGAGCAGGTTTGTATGATGTTTTAATACTTGTGTGAATATTTGGTTTGGAGCCCCGAGAGCTTGTGTGAGTTTCGGATAGGCTATAGAGTGATTTGAAACTTAGAAAAATAGCTGGTGTGCTTCACTTGTGTTGCAGGCCTCAGGCCTCGCAAATGCGAGGTCAGGGTTGGCATTTGCAATCACTGTTGAGGTCGCATTTGCGAACTTCTCATCGCACATGTGAAGAGAAGTTGGGCCAGCTTGTGTTCGCAATTGCAAACTAACCTTCGCATTTGCGAAGGGAGTCTGGGAGGGGTATGGATCACAAATGCGATATTTTGTTCGCATTTGCGAGGTTAGTGAGCAGTAGCGACATTTTCCTCGCATTTGCGAAGGCATCAAGATGGTGAAGGCTTCGCAGTTGCCAAATTCCCTTTGTAGTTGATAACTTTGAACTGGTATGGGATTCTTCATTCCTTCTCCCATTTTTTCAAAACCTAAACTTCAAGACGCGATTTTCTAAGGGATACCTCTTCCCCAAATCACAGGTAAATGATTTTTAACTCATTTCTTTCAATCTATTACATCTTTTTACAAGATTTCATCCCAGAATCTAGGGGTTTTCATTGAGGAATTGGGTGTTTTTGGGTAGAACTTAAGAATTTCAAATTTTTGGGGATTTAGACCTCAAATTAAGATCAGATTCCAAAACCAATTGTATATCCGGGCTTGGCGTAAATGGGTAATCGGGTTTTCGTTCGAACTTTGGATTCTGACCAAGCGAGCCCTAGGTCGGTTTTTGACTTTTTGGAAAAAATGTTGGGAAACCTATAGTTTTGTATTGGAATTGCTTTCTTTAACGGTAATTAATGTTATTAAGTTAATTATGACCAGATACAAGTGGATTAGAGGTGGAATCGAGAGGTAAAGCAGTAATTGAGCTTCAATTGTCCGTTGGATTGAGGTAAGTGTTTTCTCTAACTTTGACTCGAGTATTAGGGATCCTCGACTAAATTGCTATGTGAAGTTCCATGTGTGTGGTGTATATGTGTGGTGATGAGTACATATGCGCCGCCAAATTATCTGTTTAGCTTGTTCCCTTCCTCATTCCTAATATATTGTTTTCGGGTCTTAACTGCTACATGCTTATTGATGCTTCCATGTCTAATTGATTCTTAATATATGTTGTTTTCTTTATTAAAAGTATTAATTGTTCCGTAGTTTCACTATATTACTTTATTGGTTTAAGTTGGTTTATTGGAGTTTCATGATACATGTTGGTTGGTCTCATTGTGTAGTAATAATCGATGATATTTCATAATTGTATAGATTTTCGTTTGATTTGGTTTGAGGCATAAATATTTTGGAGGGTTTGCGCTAAAATGTGAAATATTGTTCTTATTGTGTGGTTGGTACTGATATGGTGGGATCAGGTTGCACGCCGCAATAGAAGGAATAAGGTGAAATGTGATTGTGTGATGACCTAGAAGGTCATCACTTGTTTTAAAAACAAATGCAGTGTTCCGAGGCCTAAAAACCTCCCTTTTACCTCCCCTTGATTTGAACGCATGGTCCAGACCTATACCCGGAAAGCCTTCTATGTGAAAAGATGAGAAATAGAAATTTCTAGAGTATAAATTTTGATTTTGGTTGAATTTGGTCAACATTTTGAGGAAACAGACCCGAATTCATATTCTGATGATCCCGGGAGATCCGTATGGGACTTGGGCGTATGCCCGTAAATGAATTCCGAGGTCCCAAGCCTTAGAAATCAATTTTTGAATGAAATTGTTATGCTGAATTATATAAGAAACTAAGAAAAGAATTTATGTTTGAAACCATTGTTATCGGGCCTGTATTTTGGTTCCGGAGCTCGGTACAAACTTATTATAGTATTTGAGTGATAACTATGAAATTTGGTGAAAAAAATAGAGTTTATTTGACATGAGTTGGACTTTCGGTGGAAGAGTTATGAACTTTAAGTATTCTTGATGAAAATGATGAGTTTTGAGGTTTAATTCATGGTTTTACATGTTATTTTGAAGATGTGATCGCACGAGTAGGTCCATATGATATTTTTGAGTTTGTATGCACACTTGGTTTGGAGTCCCGAGGGCTCAGGTGAGTTTCGGGTAGGTTCCAGGATGTCTTAGACTTAAAACATGGATGTTGCAGGTTCAGAAAAGTGCAAATCTCTGAACCCACCAGTGCTGAACGCATTAGTTTTGTGCTGTCCGCGGTGGAGGCTATGCGGCCACACTCGATTTTGTGCGGTCCGTACAGGTTCACTGGTCTGACTTCGGAAGCATATATCTTTTGATATACAAAGAATTTTTCGAATATTCAAAAAGGAAAGTTGTATCCCTTCGTGTCTAGTTTCCAGAAAGATAAAAAAATCATAATTTGGTCATATGTAAAGAAAGTTATGACAAAAATATTAAAGAAGGTCACTACAGTCAACATTTAAAGCTCAGCGGCCGCACTCCATTTTGTGCGGTTCGCACAGAGGGCCTGAGATGGGTATATTTAGACGGAATTTTCAGTTTTTTTTCATTTTTCAAAATTCCCAAACATAAGAGGCGATTTTTTAAACAACCTTTCTTCTCCAAAATATTTTCTTACTCATTTTCTTTACTCTTTAACTTCTTTTGTAAGACTTCATCCTAGAATCTAGGGTTTTCATGGTGGAATTAGGAATTTTGCATAAAACTTAATAACATTGAAATTTAGACCTCAAATTGAGGTCGGATTCTAAAACCAATTATATATTCGGGCTCGGAGGTAAATGCGTAATCGGTTTTGGTCCGAATTTCGGGTTTGGACCAAGCAGGCTCGGGGTCGATTTTTTACTTTTTAAAAAAATGAACTTTAGAAATCTTATTTCCATGCATTACAATTGATATATTTAGCATTTATTGATGTAATTAAGTAACTTATGGCTAGATACAAGCGAGTTGGTGGTGGAATCAAGAGGTAAAGAGATAGTTTAGGCTTGAGTTGTGTTCGTGGCATCGAGGTAAGTGTTTGGTCTAACCTTAGCTTGAGTAATTAGGTATTTTGTCTTATCTGCTATGTGCTAACTGTGGGGTACGATGTATAGGCACGGTGACTAGTATCTACACGTCGGTGTCAAACATGCCTGTGAATCTTGTATTGTAATCATTATGACTTTGTTGTGGTTATTGTGCTTCATTTGAGAATTATCATTATTGTTCCCTTGCCGGGATGTTGTTGTGGTATTATTGTTCCCTTGTAGGGATGTTCGTTGTGATAGTATTTCTCCCTTGCCGGAAGTTGTTATTATGTGATTGTTCTATTGCCGAGATTCTGTTATGATTGGTGTTGATGTATGAAATGGGAGTGGGTTACATGTCTGCAACGGAAATATATGAAATGGAAGGGGGTTGCACGCTTACAACGAAAATATATAAGCTGGGGGCAGGTTGCATGCCTGCAACAAAAATATATGAAATGAGAGCGGGTTGCACGCCTGCAACAGAAATATATGAAATGGGAGCGGGTTGCACGCCTGCAACAAAAATATATAAAATAAGAGCGGGTTGCACACCTGCAACAAAAATATATAAAATGGGATTGGGTTGCACGCCTGCAACAAGATATATGAAATAGGATCGGGTTGCACACCTACAACAAGATATATAAAATAGGATTGGGTTGCATGCCTGTAACAAGATATATAAAATGGGATCGGGTTGCATGCCTGCAACAAGATATTCGAAATGGGATTGGGTTTCACTCCTTAAACAAGTAAGATATGAAAGTGAATATTGTATTTGTTTCTCTTATCCTTGTTAGAATACCGCATTTGTTTCTCTTATGCTTATTAGCAATTGAATTTCGATTTCCCTACATTCCTCTTTGGTATTCTGTTGTTATCTGATACTCCCGGTAGCATGTTTTTCCCATCGTCTCTTTAAATGTAAATATTTGCCTTTATTTTCATTGTATATGATTTAATTGCACAGGTTTATTTGGTAGTCTGGTCCTAGCCTCGTTACTACTTCGTCGGGGTTAGGCTAGGTACTTACCAGAACATGGGGTCGAATGTGCTGATATTACACTCTGCACTCTTTTGTGTAGATCCCAGTATTGCAGATTTTGGATCGTAGTGAGATTGTTATTTCTTATTCATCAGGCAACCCGAGGTAGTCCAGCAGGGGTTCTCAAGCCTTGGCGTTTCCTTCCATCTATTATTCCTTCTTCTTCTATATTACCAGAGACAGTGTTGTATTATTTCTGTCAGACCTTTGATTGTAGTACTCTTAGACAGTCTGTGAAGTTGTGACACTAGTCTTGGGTAGATTTATTATGGAATGGTATTAGCCGTGTTATTAAAACTTGAAATTTAACCTGCCGCTTATTAAATTTTGTTGATTATTAACTGTTAGTTCTTAATTGTTAACATATTTAGAATGGAAACAGGGTAAAAAATTTAGTTGGTTGGCTCGCCTATCTTTCACTAGTAGGCACCATCACGACTCCCAAGGGTGAGTAATTCGGGTCGTGACAAATTGTATCAGAGCTCTATGTTACATAGGTCTCATAACTCACAGACAAGCTTAGTAAAGTCCGAGGGATCGGTACGGAGACGTCTATATTTATCCCCCAAAGGCTACAGAGTTAGGAAAAACTTCACATCTACTCTATCCTATCGTACGATTTTGTTCTCTCACTGCTAAGTTGAAATCTCTACTCTTGTTCTTTCGCGAATGGCTAGGTCACGTATCACTTCTTCAGCCGAGTAGCCGCACAAACCGGTGATGGATCAGCTACGTCTTCGGAGGCTTTGTGGAGGTTGGATAGGTTTTACCTAGCTCTTCACTACCATTCTTGGTGGTACATCTTCTGAGGATCCCCAGGATTATTTGGACAACTTTCATGAGTTTCTCAGGAAAATGGGGATTGTGGAGACCAATGGGGTCGACTTTGCTACTTTTCGCTTATCTATATCTGCCAAGACTTGGTGGAGAGATTATTGTTTTGTTAGACCAGACGGATCAACAACTTTGACTTGGGAGCAATTTACTCAGCTATTTATGGAGAAGTTTCTCCCTATCGCTCAGAGAGAGATCTAACGGAGGCAGTTTGAGCATCTCCAGTAGGGTTCTATGATCGTTACTTAGTATGAGACCAGATTCATCGACTTGGCTTGTCATGCTCTTGTCATACTTCCCACCAATAGAGAAAGGGTAATGAGGTTCATTGAGGGGCTTATCCAGCCTATTCGACTTTAGATGGCTAGGGAGACATGGAGTGAGATTTCTTTCCAGGAAGGGGCGAATATGGCCAGGAGAGTGGGGATGGTTCTGTCGCTGGGAAGTGGTCATGGTTCGGACAAGAGGCCTCATCATTCAGGCCGATTCAGTGGTACCTCATCTGGAGGCAGGGATTTGTATGGTAGAGGCCATCCTCCTAGGCCTTTTCAGTCAGCACTTCAGGTTTCTCATGGTGCATCAGATGGTCGTGATTCTTAGATGCAGTATTCTGATAAGTAGTCCTACAGTGCACCACTAACTCCTAACAGTGAACCATCGCTTCAGAGTTTTCAAGGTCATCAGCCCCAACAGTTGAGGGCTTGTTTTACTTGTGACGACATAAGGCATATTGCTAGTTATTACCCTCGAGCACTGAGTGGCTCTCGGTATTAGGGTCACCGTGCCATGGTTCAGGCATAGAGTGTTCCACAGTCCGTCCAGTCAGTTAGAGGTGGGGGTAGAGGTACTAGAGGTGGAGGTAGAGGTATTAGAGGTGGAGCTCAGGCTGCTAGAGGTGGAGGCCAGCAAGCAGTAGGCCGTCCCAAAGAGGTAGTTCAGGATAGTGGGGCCCAGACCCAATGTTATGCTCTTCCATCCAAGCTCGAGGCTGAAGCTTCCGATGGAGTTATTAATGTACTGCTCTGGTTTATAGCAGAGATGCTTCAGTTTTATCTGATCCAGGGTCTACATACTCCTATGTGTCATCTTATTTTGCACTGTATTTGGTCATGCCTAGTGATTCTTTCGGTGCTCCTATTTATGTGTCTACCCCGGTGGGTGATTCTATTATGGTATATCGAGTCCATCGTTCATGTATAATTATGATTAGAAGTCTCGAGACTCGTGTAGATTTGCTTCTTCTAATTTTGATATCATATTACGGATGGACTTGTTATCACCCTACCACTCTATCTTGGACTATCATGCCAAGACTGTGACCTGAGCCTTGCCGAGTTTGCCTCGTTAAGAGTGGAGAGGGACTTCTGGTCATCCTACCCGTAGTGTTATCTCTTATGTGAAGGCTCAACGTATGGTCGAAAATGGGTATTTGGCCTATTTGGCATATGTTTGTGGTTCTAGTGCCAAGGTTCCTTCTATTGATTCTATGTCTGTTGTTCATAAGTTCCCTAAGCTATTTTCTTCAGACCTGTTAGGTATGCCACCCAACAGGGATATTGACTTTTGCATTGATTTAGCTCCAGGCACTTAGCACATTCCTATTCCACCGTATTGTATAGCCCCGTCTAAGTTGAAAGAGTTGAAGGAGCAGTTGCAATACTTGCTTGAAAAAGGCTTCATTAGACGTAGTGTCTCGCCTTGGGGTGCGCTGGTGTTGTTTTTTAAGAATAAGGATGGATCGATGCAAATGTGTATAGATTATCGGCAGTTAGACAAGGTTACAATCAAGAATAAGTATCCATTTCCAAGGATTCCAAGGATTGATAATTTGTTTGATCATATTCAGGGTGCCAAGGTATTTTTGAAGATTGACTTGAGATCTGACTACCATCAGTTGAAGATTAGGGCATCTGATGTCCCTAAGACAGCTTTCCGCACTCGGTACGGGCATTATGAGTTCTTGGTGATGTCATTCGGGTTGAAAAATGCCCTAACAACTTGTATGGATTTGATGAACCGAGTTTTCAGGCCTTACTTGGATTCGTTCGTGATAGTCTTCATTGATGATATTTTGATCTAATCCCGCAGCCGGGAGGAGTACGAGCAGTATCTTAGAGTGGTTCTTTAAACTTTGAGGGATAGTCAGTTGTAGGCCAAGTTTTTGAAGTGTGAGTTCTGGTTGAGTTCAGTTGCATTCCTAGGTCATGTTGTATCAGCAGAGTATATTCATGTTGATCTGAAGAAGATTGAGGCAGCCAAGAACTGGCCTTGGCCCGCATCAGCTATAGAGATGTGGAGTTTCTTGGGTTTGGTAGGCTATTATCGTCGGTTTGTAGAGGGGTTCTCGTCTATTGCAGCCCCGATGAGCAGGTTGACCCAGAAGGGTGCCGAGTTCAGGTGGTCAAATGAGTGTATGGCAAGCTTTTATAAGCTCAAGACAGCTTTGACTACGACACTAGTGTTGGTTTTGCCCACAGGTTCAGAGCCTTACACCGTTTATTGTGATGTATTTCGTATTGGACTTGGTGTGGTGTTGATGCATGATGGTAAAGTCATTGCCTATACATTGCGACAGTTGAAGATTCATGAGAAGAACTATCTGGTTCATAATTTGGATTTAGCAGCCATTGTTCATGCGTGGAAGATCTGAAGGCATTATCTGTATGGCGTGGAATGTGAGATGTTCACGGATCACAAGAGTATGCAACACTTGTTCAAGCAGAATGAGCTAAATTTGAGGCAGAGAAGGTGGTTGGAACTAGGGGTGTTCATGGTTCGATTTGGATCGATTTTTCCCTAAAAGAAACCAAATCAAGTAAGTTGGTTTTTCAAATATTAGAACCAAATCAATTAAGTCAATTTTTTCTTGATTCGATTTATGTTGGTTTTCGTTTTTTTTTATTATTTATCGGATTTTTCTTAAATATAAGACATACTCTACCAACCACACATTTCGGCGACCACATTTTCAATATAACACTATCAAATCAATTTTCTTTGAGAAATCTTTTATTTACCAAGATATATTGATGATAATTAGATCAAATAGTGATGAATAACCTAATTAAAAATATATATTTTTAACACGAAATAGATTCTTACACTTAACAAAAGAAAACTACCAATTAAAATAGAATGTAAAGGTAAAAAACTGTATTAAAAGTGCAAACAATTAATATTAATTATAAAAAATTTAAAAATTTGTATAAAAATATACATATATATTGATGTAATAATAAATTTAAAATAGATACTCCTATATTCGGTTTGGTTCGTTTTTTTTAATTAAAATCAAAACCAAACCAAATTTGATCGGTTTTTAAATTTCAAAACCAAAACCAAACAAAAAAGTATCGATTTTTTGGTCGGTTGGTTTGGGTTTTCGAATTTTTATGAACACCCCTAGTTGTAACTATTGAAGGACTATGATATTACCATCTTATATCATCCGAGAAAGGCCAATATTGTAAACGGTGCTTTGAGTAGGAAATCAGCCAGTATGGACAGTCTCGCTTATATTCCGGTTGGTGAGAGACTACTTGCTTTGGATGTTAAGGCTTTGGCCAATCAGTTTGTGAGATTGGATGTTTCTGAGCCCAGCTTGCATAGTTGATTGCCCTTATTTATTGGAGTGTATCCGAGATCGGCAGTATGATGATCCTCATTTATGTGTCCTTAGAGACACGATGCAGCACGGAGGTGCCAAGCAGGTTACATTAGGAGATGATGGAGTTTTGAGGCTGCAGGGTCGATTTTGTGTGCCTAATATAGATGGGCTCCGGGAGTTGATTTTAGAGGAGTCTTGAGGCCTATAGTTCCCGGTACTCTATTTCTTCGGGCACCGCGAACATTATTGGTGGAGGAGGATGAAGAAGGATATCGTTGCATATGTATCTTGGTGTTTGAATTGTCAGCATGTTAAGTACGAGCATTAGAGGCCTCGTGGTTTGTTTTAGAGGATTGAGCTTCCCGATTGGAGATGGGCGCGGATCACTATGGATTTCGTTATTGGACTCCCACAGACTCGGAGGGAGTTTGATGCAGTGTGGGTTATTGTTGATAGGCTAACCAAGTTAGCGCATTTCATTCCTGTAGTAGTCTCTCATTCTTTTGAGAGGTTAGTTGAGATCTATATCCAGGAGATTGTTCGTCTTTATGGTGTGCATGTGTCTATCATTTCAGACTGAGGTACATAGTTTACCTCACATTATTGGAGGGCAGTTCAATGAGAGTTGGGCAAACGGGTTGAGTTGACCACAATGTTTCATCCTCATACGGACGGGCAGTTCGAGCGGACCATTTAGATTTTGGAGGATATGCTCTGAGCTTGTGTCATTGACTTTGGAGAGTCGTGGGATTAGTTCTTGACTTTGGCGGAGTTTTCCTACAACAACAGCTACCAGTCGAGTATCCAGCCGGCTCCTATGAGGCTTTATATGGTAGGCGGTGTCGGTCGCCGGTTGGATGGTTTAAGCTGGGAGAGGCTCAGTTGTTGGGTAAGGATTTGGTACAGTATGCCTTGGACAAGGTAAAGATTATTCAGGATAGGCTCCGTACAACTCATTTCAGGGAAAGGAGCTATGCCGACCATATGGTTCGAGATTTGGCATTCATGGTCGGTGAGCTGTTATTGCTTCGAGTGTCTCCTATGAAGGGCATGATGATATTTGGGAATAAGGGCAAGGTTAGCCCTAGGTTTATTGGTCCGTTTGAGATTCTTGGTCGAGTGGAGGAGGTGGCTTATAGACTTGGGTTTTCGTGGAGCTTATCACCGTGCATCCATTGTTCCATATGTCCATGTTTCGGAATCCATCCCACGTGTTAGACTTCAGCATTGTCCAGTTGGACAAGGACTTGTCATATAAGGAGGAGCCGGTAGCTATCCTAGATTGGTGGTTTGTCAGTTGAGGTCAAAGAGTTTCCCTTCTGTTCGTGTTCAGTGGAGAGCTCAGCATACTGGGGAATTGACCTGGGAGTCCTAGTCTAATATGCAGAGCCATTATCCCCATCTTTTTCTTGACTCAGGTACTTCCTTCTTATGTCTGTTTGAGGAGGAACAGTTATTTTAGAGGTGGAGAATGTGATGACCTAGAAGGTCATCACTTGTTTTTGAAGCAAATTCAGCGTTTCGAGGCCTAAAACCTCCCTTTTACCTCCCCTTGATTTGTATGCGTGTCCGGACCTATATCTGGAAAGCCTTATATGTGAAAAGATGACAAATAGAAATTTATAGAGTTAAAAATTTAATTTAGGTTGAATTTGGTCAACATTTTGAGCAAACGGACCCGGATCCGTGTTCTGACGATCCTGGGAGGTCCGCAGTAAAATGAGACTTGGGCGTATGTCCGGAAATGAATTCCGGGGTTCCAAGCCTTAGAAATCAATTTTAGAAAGAAATTGTTCTGATGAATTATCTAAGAAATGAAGAAAAGAATATATGTTTCAAACCATTGTTATTGGGCTCGTATTTTGGTTCCAGAGCCCGGTACAAACTTGTTATAGCATTTGAATGATAACTGTGAGATTTGGTGAAAAAAATGGAGTTTATTTTATGTGAGTTGGACATTCGGTGGAAGAGTTATGAACTTTAAGTATTTTTTATGAAAATGATGAGTTTTGAGGTTTAATATTTTTCTTTACGTGTTATTTTGATGATGTGATCGCACGAGTAGATCCATACGATATTTTTGAGTTAGTATGCACACTTGTTTTGGAGTTCCAAAAGCTAGGGTGAGTTTCGGGTAGGTTCCGGGATGTCTTAGCCTCATAGATGTTGTAGGTTCAGAGAAGTGCAAGTCTCTGAACCCACCAGTGCTGACCGCATTGGTTTGTACTGTCCGCAGTGGAGGCTGTGCGGCTGCACTCAATTTTGTGCGGTCCGTACAGGTTCACTGGTCCGACTTTGGAAGCCTATATCTTTTGATATATAAAGAATTTTGAGATAACTTAAAAAAAAAGTTGTAGTATTTCATGTCTATCTTTCCAGAAAGATAAAGAAAATATAAGTTGGACATCTGAAAAGAAAGTTATGGCCAAAATACTAAAGTAGGTCGATGCAGTCAACATCTGAGCCCCGCAACCGCACTCCATTTTGTGTGGTCCATACAGAGGGCCTGAGATGGGTATATTTAGACGTGATATTAGTTATTTTTCATTTTTCAAAACCCCAAAAATAAAAGAGGCAATTTTTCGAACGACTTTTCTTCTCCAAAACATTAGTAAGTGATGTGTAACTCATTTTCTTTACTCATTGACTTCTTTTACAAGATTTCATCCTAGAATATAGGATTTTCATGGTGGAATTGGGAATTTTGGGTAAAACTTAAGAACATTGAAATGTATACGTCAAATTGAAGTCGTATTCAAGAACCAATTATATATTCTGGCTCGGGGGTGAATGCGTAATCGTGTTTTGGTCCAAATTCCGGGTTTTGACCAAGCGGCCCTGGGGGCAATTTTTGACTTTTTTTTAAAAAAAACTTTAGAAAACTTCTTTCTATGCATTGAGAATGGATCCATTTAGAATTTATTGATGTAATTAAGTAACTTGTGGCTAGATACGAGCGATTTGGTGATGGAATCAAGAGGTAAAATGCTAGTTGAGGCTTGAGTTGTGTTCGTGGTATCAAGGCAAGTGTTTGGTCTAACATTAGCTTGATGGATTAAGAGTTATGTCTTATCTTCTATGTGCTAACTGCGGGGTATGACGTATAGGCATGTGATGAGTATCTATATGTCGGTATCAAGCATGTGTGAGTCGTGTATTGTAACCGTTATAACTCTGTTGTGGTTTATTGTTCTTCATATGAGAATTATCATTATTATTCCCTTGTCGGGATGATGTTGTGGTATTATTGTTCCATTGCTGGGATATTCGTTGTGATAGTATTGTTCCCTTGCCAGGAAGTTGTTATTATGATATTGTTCCATTATCAGGATTCTTTTATGATTGGTGTTGATATATAAAATGGGAGTGGGTTGCATGCCTGTAACGAAAATATTTGAAATGGGAGTGGGTTGCATGCCTGCAACAGAAATATATGAAATGGGAGGGGGTTGCACGCTTGCAACGAAAATATATGAAATGGGGGCGGGTTGCACGCCTGCAATAAGAATATATGAAATGAGAGCGGGTTGCACGCCTGCAACGGGAATATATAAAATGGGAACGGGTTGAATGCCTGCAACAAAAATATATAAAATAAGAGCGGGTTACACGTCTGCAGCAGAATATATAAAATGGGATAGGGTTGCACGTCTGCAACAAGATATATGAAATTGGATAGGATTGCACGTCTGCAACAAGATATATGAAATAGGATCGGGTTGCACGCCTGTAACAAGATATATAAAATGGGATTGGGTTGCATGCCTGCAACAAGATATTCGAAATAGGATCGGGTTGTACGCCTGCAACAAGAAAGATATGAAAGTAAATACTGTGTTTGTTTCTCTTGTCCTTGTTAGAATACTGCATTTGTTTTCTCTTATTCTTATTAGTAATTGAATTTCGATTTCCCTACATTCCTCTTCGGTATTCTATTGTTCGCTGATAATCCCCGCAACATGTTTTCCCCCTCCCATCTTTAACTGTAAATATCACCTTTTATTTTCTGATGTATATAATTTAAATCCATAAGTTTATTTGGTAGTTTAGTCCTAGCCTCGTCACTACTTCATCGGGTAGGTTGGACACTTACCAACTGTGATGACCCGATCCGTCATCTCATGTATTACTGCTCTGTTTCCCCTATTTCATGCTTCTTCACGATTCATTATCGGTGTTTGGTGTGTTAGAATTTATTTGTGCAGGTTTTGGTAGAAAATAAGGCACTTAGTCTCTTTAAGGAAGGCTTGCTTTGGAAAAGTCAACCAGAAGTTGACTTGTGAGTTAGAGGGCTCGGAATTAATTCCAATGATTTGGTTAGCTCCAGATGATGATTTAAGGCTTAGGAGCGCAATCGAAAGTAATTTAGGAGGTCCGATGAAGAAGTTAGCCTATTTTGGCGAAGTTAGTATTTTGGCGATTTCCGGTTGAAAGGTAAAATTTTGATCCAGGAGTCGGAATGGGATTCTGAGAGTTACAGTAGTTTCGTTAGGTGATTTTAGACTTGTGTGCAAAATTTCAGTTGATTCGGAGGTGTTTAGGTCAGGTTTTTTATTGAATGAGAATTTAGAAAGTTTTAGTTTAACTTATGCCTTGATTGATAAAAACTTGATGATTTTGATGTTAACGATAGTGTTTTTATGGCTCGAGCAAGTTTGAATGAAGTATTAGAACGTATCTGTGCTTTTGGTTGATGTCCCAGGGGCCTCCGGTGTGTTTCGGGTGAGTTTTGAGCGAGTAAGGATACCCCGGAACTTAGAAAAATGGAAGTGGCGGCAGTGGCGGCGCGGACCACACTCCTTTTCGCGCTGGGCGCGCAGCCGCGCACGAGAAAATCTGCAAGCTGTTGGTTCTACTTCGGAAGCTCATATCTTTTTTAATGAAAGTTGTAGAGCTTTGAATCTAGTTTTCAGAAACATATTATAATAGGCATTTGAACATTTATAGAGTTATGGCCAAAATAGTGAAGCCTGTCACTGCACTCAAATTGTTGTGCGGCCGCGACCATTTTTGTGCGGTCAACACTCCCTGGGTACGGACCGCGGTCATTTTTGTGCGGTCGTCGGAATCCGAGGGTTACTCTATAAATACGAGGTTTTGGGTTTTATTTGATTTTTGGATCTAGAGAGAATGGATTTTGGCGATTTTTCATATGTTTTTCAAGAAATTCATCGGGGTAAGTGATTCTAACTCAGATTTGGTTAGAGTAAATGAATCTATCATTGAATTCATCATTTAATTAGTAATTTGAGATGAAATTTGGGAAGAAAATTTTGGTATCTTTCAAAAATGTAAAATAAAGATTTGAAGGACCAAATGGTGTCGGAATTGGATAAATTTCATAGGTTAGACTCGTGGCGCGATAAGGAATCCGTTGATGATAATTTATATTTTTTCGAGAAGCAGGCCCGGTGTTTAACCAAAATATGATAATTCGGTCAATATTTAGAATATAAGATAAGAAATCGGGTTATTGATAATCAAGAGACCAAAAAGTATAGTAGGCTTTCGATAATAAGATTAAACAGCAAAGAAAATTATATTTCAATATGATGTCAGTAGACAATCGTGTCTCTACAGATGATGAGACTTTCTCCTTTTATAGCTGATTCTATGTAAAGGAATGATACCAAAGCTTTAATGAGACAATTACGAGTAATAAATGTCATTAAATAAGCCGTTATAGAATCATCCCTATTAAATACCTTTTTTCTAACGTATCAGGTACTTTAATACTTGAATTTGGACTCCTTTTTGTCTTCAGATCCATGTTTTAAATTCTTTTTAATTCGTTAGCCTTAAATGTCTTGAATTGATACGAGATACGTGTCTAAACTGCTTTCTGTATCTTTTGTCATTAGAATTGCATCCCACTTCGCTCTAAATAGGTACGAGACTCGTATCTGAATTACACCTTGTACCTAATTCTTCTCCTCGCGTATTTCATTTAGTTGTTGCCCGTTGACCCTTTGACTGATCCACATGTCATGCCACATCATAAAAACTTTTTTCTAATACAGATAGTCCCCCCACTTCCCATTTATTTATCAATTAAATATTTGGAAAGTGGATTCTAATTAAAAAGGGAATTTTTGTCACAATTAATGCTATGTCAGTGTCGACGTTTCAATTGTCCCTTCCATTTAATGCACCACATACGTTTCACTTCCTTACTAGCTCTGCGGTTCTGCAGCCTTTTTCTTTACTATTCACGAAGTGATGGTTACCTTTATTATAGGCATTTCATCATTATTCTTCTAAGTTATCGACGGTTGAATTTATAAACTTATTCCTTTGTCTTCTTATTCACAGACTTCTCACACAAACCTCCTTATTTTTGTCTATAACTCACTTTTTTTTATCAATAACATGCTTAACATGTCATCTTCAAATCTTAACCCAAAAAGAGTTTCAATACTTGATAGTTTCCCCAATGCTCCTGCAAGACATAGAAGAGGCAGAAGAGGTGCCCCCTGTGGCACAGGGTCGACGCGTGGTGGTACCTCCAGTTCTACCATCCTTTCAAGTTTTGGCATCTCCTCTAGAGGTGCTTTGTCCAACAAATCCTCTTCTAAAGGAAAAGAACCTTCTTAACCTCTTCAAGAGCCGACGGTAGAGGAAATCGTACCGTCAGATTTATCTTTTGAGCATGACAAAGAATCTCTTTATGAGCAAGTGCTTAAATTAGAAAGAGCTGATAAATACCCTTCTTTAATTACTGAACCGATGATCCCAATCATTCGAAAAGATTGTCGTTGGAAAGATAGCACCCCCAAAGTTATCCTCAACCATAGCCAGAGAATATCTTCTTATAGAGTCGGTTTTTCTTGCGTTTACACTTATCATTTCAATCTATGATTTACCCCTGCCATTGATCCAGTTATTCTCAACTTTTATCATTTTTTCAAAATATGTTTAGCTCAAGTTGGCCCCATTGTGTGGAGGGTTGTGGCATGCTTAAGGTATATGTCGGTCAGAGGAGATGTTGATTTTAATTTTTCTCATCTGATTCACCT
Source organism: Nicotiana noctiflora (assembly GCA_032618575.1). Classification (NCBI taxonomy): domain Eukaryota; kingdom Viridiplantae; phylum Streptophyta; class Magnoliopsida; order Solanales; family Solanaceae; genus Nicotiana; species Nicotiana noctiflora. Next base: position 652,906 of record JASVEL010013689.1, on the reverse strand, counting down.
TTACCATCGCAAACTTTTTGGTAATGGTGTTTTTACTTTGTCTGCAAGAGGTAAGAGGGTTTTGATAAACCTTGAGGATATTAATGACCGTGGTTGGTACACACGGTTTGTAAGTGTCCCCACAGTTGATTTGGTGGGTGGATCAAACATTCCCTTTCCTGAAAAATGGAACATGGAACATAAGTATTTCATTTCTTACCGTGTCTGTTTTGCTATTTCGACCTTTTTTTATTAAATTTTGTTCTGCTTTTTGATAGCAACCATGAGAGATGTGGAACCTGTTCCTGGCTTCCGTGTTTGGATAGACACTATCTTGAAGGCCGTGTCTATGGAGGCACGAACTTGGAAGTCAATTTCCAACAAACATGGTTGGAGACTTAAAACTCACGGTATGTATTTATTATTACTTTTGCGTATCGTAAACTTTTTTCCTTCCCCGTTCAATTTTATATCCTTTTTATTATCAGGATTTGCAAATCGAGGGATGTCATCTGAAGTAGCTATTGCCCTAAGGGCTTCTTCCAGTACTCCCTTAGCTCTGGAGAGGACACAGGACATACTGGCGAAGAGGAAATCAATTGAAGAAGATTCTGACGTCGATGAAGATGAAGATACCTCTTTGATAGCTCGTCCTAGGACTAGGAGGCGTGTGGTGGTTTCCAAGGATGACATTGAAGTTTCTCCTGCTCGCACCTCTGAGCCCGTTACTATTATATCTGATGAAGAAACTGCTGCAAGTGACACTCCTGAATCCACTCAACGCCTCTTCATTGAAGGTTTTGAGAGTGGTGAATTTGGCTCGGATTTGGACGAAACCCCTCTTTCATCTTTTATTTTTGTCCCTTCTATTTCTCCCATTATTTCAAGTGTTACACTTGCTACCTCATCCATTCCTATTTCTTTACCAATTTCTGCCCTCGTACCTATTCCAATCTTCTCAAAATCTGCTATTTTATCCTCTTCTACCGTCCCTCCTTCAATAGTTCCCTCTTCTTCTGTTAGTCATGTAGAAGGAAGTTCCAGCAGTAGGAGCATGGCTATGAGGAACGTGACACTTGAGGTCCCCGCCAATAGCAGCCTTTTGAGGAAGTCAGGTGGAGCAGACGTTTGGCTCGAACCCTTAATTGGGGAAGTAGAAAAAAGAAAAATGGACAGTCATAGTTGTTTGACTTTAATGAACGATATAGTTCATTATACTTTGAAGGTGTTTTCCTTTCCCCCATTTTTTTAGAAGGAAATTATCCCTTTAATTTTCACTTATATATACCATTTTTGCAGGCTAATCTTATAGGCACGGAACTCATGGGTAGAGTTTCCCTTTTAGAAAAGAAAGCTCGTGAAGCTGATCGAGTTGTTCTTGAGGCTGAGAAGAAGGCTAGGGAAGCTGATCTTAAAGCAACCAATAGGCAAGAGAAATTGAAAAATGCTCAGAAAAAGATAAAGGATTAGCAAGAGAACAATCGCAATTTGGAGCAACAGAAACAAGTTCCAACTTCTGAATTAGACGGAGTCAAGGCCTCTTTTAGCAAGGTGGAGAAGGAAAAAGAGTGCCATCAATGTTCTTTTTCTAAACAATTATCAAAGTCAAGTGAGGAGATTAGAGAACTTAAAGTTTTATTGAGTAAGAAAGAAGAATACGCGGGAGAGCTAGTACAAAACTTATCTCAAGCTCGGGCTGATCTACAAGCTTCCTCTGATAAGGTTCGTGCCTTAGAAGATTCTCGTGCCTCTCTTGAAGCTACCCTTAATGCCACTTTAAATGAAAACCAAACATTGAAAAATGATATTACCTCGTGGCAAAGGATTAGGCTCTTCTTGAGGAGAGCTTTGATTCAGAGATAAGCTGGGATTTCTTGAACTCCCGCCATGATGCTTTAATGGAGGCTAGCCAAGAGAACTTTGATTTGCAATCGGAATTGGCCAAAGTCTTAAACACCAATGAAATGACTCAACAACCACTTGACTTTCCTTCTCCAACAGATGCTACTCCCGTGGCTGATGAACCTTCCAATGATGGAGCTGCTTCTATTGAAGTTGATAATACTACAATCCCAGCCCCTGAGGATCAGCCCGCAGAAGTTGAAGCTCTCGTGACTCTTGCTTCTCTTAATGATCCTAACATTCAACTGTTGCTACTTCCTTAGAAGTTGATTCTGTGCCTATGATTGCTTTTGACAAGGAAGTACACACTACAACTTCAGAAAATCCAACTCCCTCAGTAGCAAGTTGAAAACTTTAGTTTTTCCCTTGAACTTTAAGGGATTTTATGGGTTAAGTCCCCAGTTACTTTAGTGGGGCGTTTGTAATGACTTTTTATTTGAATGAATCCTTTTTAAGTCACAAAGTTTTATAAGTACTCCTTTGAATTTTATTCTTGCCTATTTTCTTATTTAGGAGTTATAGAATAATTTAGCATTTTTACCTTTTGAAAATGCTTTATGATTCTTCTCACGGAATATCAACATAAGGTTTATAAAAAGAAGGCCCTTTTTATATATCGACACTTAATGAAGAAGACGTCTCACCTTCATAACGGTGTTATAATATGATTAGAGAAATAGGAAACACATGTTTTTTGTATGAAACAACTTCGACAAGTTTTTATTCATGAACTTGAGCAAGATTTCCAATGTTACATGCGTTATAGTACATCTATAACCTTCTCGCAACTATTTTTCTTGTAACAGATTTCTTTATATAAAATACATAAGGTTTTTTTTTATTGTAACGAGTTTTAGCACATAACCATAGCCTATCTTTATATATTTAGAAAGGGTTTGGAAGGTGTTTGCAACATTCGAAAAATATTTTATGTAAAGCAACATTGAAGAATGTTTTATGATAAGTGACTTCATTTTCCTCGCAACACTTGGCTATTTACAGCTGAAACTCGATACGTAGCTATTCGCAGCTGAAGCTTGATACGTGGCTATTTGCAGCTGAAGTTTGGTCAACTTTTGCTTGATACCCGTATCTTTTTTCTTCCTGCACGATTGCTTGATACCCGTATCTGTTTTGTTGCACGAAGCTATGTATAATGTATAGTCCCCCAAGTGTTTGAGTGTTGAAGAATGAAACCTTGAACGCTTGTTTAGTCCTCACATGCTGGTCGTTTTCTTGAAACAGAAAATATATGGGACTCGGAGGTACAATTTTAGATGAAGACTTCCTACCCCGCATGTATTTCTATCAGATTTATATAACCCTAAGCATAGAATTTAAGAATATTCTATTTTTCCATGCAGGTTGTAGCTCATCATTTGGCATAGATGGACAACATTCCAATGTGAAGGTAGAATTTTGCCATCCATAGTTTCTAGCTCATACGCACCTTTTCCTGTAACGTTACAGATTCTATATGGTCCTTCCCATGTTGGAATTAGCTTTCCTGAATTAGCAGCCTTCGTAGATTGAAACACATTTTTGAGCACAAAGTCCTCAGTTTTGAAGGACCTGGGATTGCAGTGTCGTTTAATTTCTTGCTTTCGAGTTTTCCTGGCTATTACAGTCCTCAGTGTTTGATTAACGACAAGTTGAGAGTTGCTCTTGGTCACAATCTGGTTTATGCCAAGTTCCCATACCAATTTTTAAACCTACAATTACAGCTTCATACTCTACTTTATTGTTAGTCATACAATGACATTTTATGATGAGTCTAATAGTTCTAAAAGAGGTATGTGAAACATCTCTAGGCCTGCGCCTTTTATATTATATGAGTCATCAACAAATGAGATTCATATTTATGGGTTTGGACCATTTATGACTTTTCACCCTTCTTCTAAATGTGGTATTTTGACTGAAACCAGCTATGGAACCAATTAACTCTCAAGATTTTATGATAATTTTAGGTCGATATCTAGCTTCATGTTTATGCAAAATGCTTCATAGTGATAAAATAGTAATCACAACAAGGAAATGGGATTGGAAATAGAGTCTCAATTTCCTAGATGCCATGATTAAAACTAAAGCTAATTTTTCTAGTTGCGGGTATTATGTTCCAGCATTTATCGAAATACTTACTTATGCAACAGATAAGAGATTGTTTACCTTAATCTTTCTGAATTTAGACAATGCTTACCGCACCTTCTGATGGCAATAAATGGATAGCTTTTCACCCACCTTTGGTCCTTCCGGGTTGACCCAATTTTGAATAGCTTTTGGGATTTCTTCTTTCTTTACATAATTTTTGAAAGCTTTCTGCTTCCCTTTCGTTTTAAGATCATGCAAGATGGATCTTTATTTGTGAATTTCCACATCCGGTGGTATCCCTATTATATCAACATGGGGCCAAGCAAAACAATTTGCGTTAGTTTTTAAGAATTCAATTAACTTACTTAAGCCGGCTCCCATGCAAATTCTTCGTTCAGGCCATTGTCCAAATAGTATCACAGGCTTGAACTCCTCAGTTGATGTTTTGATACTTTCATCTTTTTCGGGTTTTTTGATCATATAAGATTTAGAGTTCTAACATGGCCTTTCTTAATTACTTGGGTGTTGGTCCGAGTTTCCTTCGATGTTGTATACATCACTTGTACCTGTTACATCATTAATAATCCTAGATATATGTTGTTACCCATGAATTTGAGGGATTCCCCATGGTGACGGGAATTTTATGACTTGATGAAGGGTTGACGGGACAACGCCCATATCATGAATCAACGGTCTCCCCACGATTATATTATATGTCATTTCCATATCTACTACCTGAAATTTGGTATCTTTCACAACACCTTCTACAAAAGTTGTTAGATATACCTCTCATTTAGTTACTATACTGGAATTATTGAATCCTGATAAAGTATGCGCCTTTGGAATCATCTTATCCTCCATTTGTATTTATCGCAACACCCTTAGTAGGATGATATTTGCTGAACTTCCTGGATCAATCAAAACTCTTTTTATTTTAATATCATGTACGAGTAAAGATATTACCAGTGCATCGTTATGGGGGTGATCACTCCTTCCATGTTCGCGTCATCATAAGAGATAACTTCATCTTCTAACATTTGGCGCGCACGTTTCCCGTGCATGATTGTGAGTTTGGAAACTTTGTTTGAAGCTGGATATGTTATCTCATAAATACCTTCTCCCCCGCTTATAACATTCACTGTTCTTTTTGGCGATGGTGGTTTTGGCGGTTCTTATCTGTTTTTCATGTAAGCCTGCTTTCCTTTCTCACTAAATAACTCAGTGAGATAGCCCTATTTCAATAGATGATCTATTTCACTCTGTAGAAATCAACATTTTGAGGTCTTATGCCCGTGATCATTATGAAACTCATACCAATGATCTGGATTGTGTTTGTTTGGATTTGAACGCATCTCCTTCGGCCACCGTACCTGATCTCCTATGCTTCGCAAAACAGCTACGAGCTCGAAGGTGGTAACATTGAAATTGTATCCACCAAATCTTGCCTTCAAACTTCCATTGCCATTACGTGGCTCCTGCCGGTTTCTATCATTTCTGAATCTTGAGAAAGAACTGGATTCCCTGTTTCTCGATTTTTTATCATATCGTTGATTTTCCTATTTTGTTCTTGAATCTTTTCCTGCAGGGCCCAGATATGGATCATATCTATTCTTACCTGATCTTTTTTTCGGTTTCGGACCTTCTGGATCTGCTCCTTTAATCATGGGAGTGTTGGAGTACGGTATCTTCTTCAATACTGAGTTTTGTGCTATACCTATTATAAACATCGTTCCACGTAGTTGCAGGAAATTCACGAAGGCTTTCTTTAAGCTTTCTCGTGGCTTTTGAACTTTTGTCGTTCAAATTACTTGCAAAAGCTATTGCAGCCCAATTATCTGGTACCCGAGGTAAAGTCAAATTTTTGTTATATTTCGATTATTTTCGATTGGGTGTTGTCCCATTAGCATATTATGATATATTTGACCTGATTTTGGATAGATTTGACGTGCGCGGAGGCCAGTTTGAGGGGAAAAGGCATCGCAAGCTAGAGTTTCGCTGGTTCGAGGTGGGTAATGCTTGTAAATGATGTCCTGAGGGTTTGAAACCCCGGATTTGCATATCATAGTGCTGTATTGAGGTGACTTGCACGCTAGTTATGAGCGTGGGGTAGAGCACCATTGGGATCATGACTTGGTCCTTCCCGGTTGTTGATTTTACTACGTACTTGACTGAAACTACTTGTTATCATCATAATTTGGAATGATTGCCATGTTTTGGATTCGTGCCAACTATGTGAATCCTTCGAGGATTGAGATTTCTATTTTACCATATCTTGGACATCATTTGGATTCAGTCCAAGGTTTTAAATACATATTTTGCAACCTCAGCCATATTTCTAAGTTTTGAAAACTCAAATGACATTTTAAATGTATTTCGGGCTGGAAACTTCTATTTTGTAAATGCCCAAGGGGCTTACTATATTATTTTCTAGATTGATTATAAAGTAACTTGAAACAGTAGTAACAATGACACTGTATGTTATACTTGAAACAGTGGTAACAATGACACTATACGTTATACTTGAAACAATGGTAGCAATGACACTGTATATTATACTTGAAACATTGGCAACAATGACACTGTGATATATACTTGGAACAGTGGTAACAATGGCACTGTGTGATATAAATTGGTTAGGTAACAATGGATGACCGGTCAGGTAACAATGACTAACCAAGATATTGTGTTTCGACTATAGAAGCCCCTCCGGAGTCTATACACACCCCTAGTGAGCGTCGTCGACCTTAAATGGATCGGACTGCACGCCGCAGTGGGTACCTGAGTGTACCGTCATATGCATTACATTACATTTATACATTGGTCTCTATTTGTACTATGTGGTATGACATTTAACACTTATATATATTATTGGCACGCATGTATTAATTGCCTTGTTGACCAGATATCCTGATGTAAATTGCTAAAGAAGTGCTGAGCCCGAGGGGCTGATTTGTATGGGGATTGCACTACTTGGTCGTATTCATATGCTTAACTACTAATAAGGAAAGAAAGAGATGTTTTCAAAAGAGGTTTTATACTGAGCCCGATATTTTATAAGGATTATTATGGAATTACTATTTCTAAAAAGGGTGGTTCTCTGCTTTATAGCACGATGTAGTGCTCTTACGTGATTTCTTTCCTCTCAGTATTATTTACTCTTATTACCACTGAGTTGGAAGTACTCACTTTACTCCCTGCATATCGCGTGCAGTTGCAGGTATTGTTCGCCCGGTAGCGGGTTAATAATGGATCGAAGGTAATTGCTTTCATAGCTAAGCAAGGTGACCGCCGGCATTCGTGGCACTGAGTTCCTTCTTCTTGATTCCAAATTTTTACTCTACATATTATAGACTATGAAATTGTAATAAAAGATTCTCCTAGATGCTCGTGACTTGTGACACCCCAATCGGGCTGAGTTAGGTTGTAATATTATAATTGATATTTTTTAAGTTTCATTTTTCACATATTTATATTTAGTAAGTGTTAAGGAACGAATTGGGGTTAGTTGGTTGGCCTTGTCTTCACGAGAGGCGCCATCACGGCCGGGTATGAAAATTGGGTTGTGACAAGTTGGTATCCGAGCCTAGGTTACTAGGTCTCACGAGTCATGAGCAGGTTAGTAGAGTCTTGCGGATTAGTACAGAGACGTCTGTATTTATCCTCGAGAGGCTGCAGAACCTTCAGGAAAACTTCCCATTCTTGGAATTCTTATCGTGCGTACTTGATTCAGCTTGAGATATGATTCTTGAAGTTCCTTCCACACATATGTATGCGCTTGTGAGCGTTCAGTATTATATGTACCTTAATGGTTTATGATTTCCCGATTGAGGGGCGAAATGTAATCTTTATGAGTATGTTGGGCATGAGGCCGGGTCTTTGTCTATGGCTTAAGCACCGAGGTGCTAATTGTGTGAGCGAGTATTTTGAACTTATATGTTCAGTATTGTCCCTATTAGCCAGAATGATGGTTGGATATCCATGTGATGAGTATGTTAGTACTGCGATATGTATTTGTGTGATTTTTGGTAGTGACGGAGAAGTCTGCTAGATAATTGATGAATTATTAAGTGTTCGATTCCTATTGTGATTCGATGTGGAGCCCGAGTCGTGGGCGCGTGAAGAATATTTTTGTATCCCCTGGTTGGAAAGTGAGGTGCAATACCTATGGCGGTATGGGTTCAAACTTAGGAAGACTAATTGATTGTGTAACGTATATGATGGTGGAAGGTATGTTAAAATATTGAAATGAGGCGAAGCAGATGGGTTATCTCCTGCAGAGTGTTTTTTAGTGGTATAATCCTTATGTGTATGTTAGAAGACCTCATGTGTAATTGAAGGGACTCAGCTGATGTGGAAATGAATGCGAGGTTTGCAGAAAATATGAGTGCTAGATGATCTGTGTATTCACAAAACTTGTAAATGATTTGGGTTTGATCTCACTGTGGCATTGTGGCATTATTGGTGTAAAAGTGCTATGAGTTGTTAAGAGTGCCTTGATATATGGCTTCGAGCCAAGTTAGGGAGGTTGTTGCTGGTCAGTTGATTGCATGGTTATGTGCTATGTTGGTTCCGTTTCAAGGTATGATGGCGGATCAATTCCGGTTACAAAAATTGAGCCGAGGATGGCATGTGTGAAGACATTTTTTTACAAAGGTTATATGGTGCTTTCGTAAATGTGAGAAAATACTAGGATATTTTGATCTGCTATTGATAAAGAATGCTCAGTGTATAGAAAAGAAAGATGATTGTTTGTATCTGTATGAAATCATGTTCTCTGGTGTCAGAGTACTAATAAGGCACGAGTGGTTCCGTTCATTAAGGCAGGTGAATTACAGTTGAATAAGAGTAAATGACTCTCGAGAATGGTTTTACTGAGTTCAATATTTTGCATGTAACAATCAGGTGTCATAAGTTTGTGTATGTGGCTAGAGACTGTGTTTTCATTAGAAAAGATCAAGACTTGTGGTACTTTGTGTTAATCATGGCATTCTATGTATCCGCATTTGGAAGGTAATGGTAACGAATTTAGATTCGCAGGAAGTTTTTCATAGTGAAGCATTTTGGAATGTGGTATTTCTGGGAAACATTTGAGAGGGTATTCGGTGGCCTATGGGTCTTAGACAGTGTGGTCTTATGTGCGAGTCTCGTGTGGTTAACCCGACTTGAGGTATTGTGGTGCTATAGCAAGGGAGAATAACAAATTAATGATGAATCAGGAAGGAAATTGGATAAATGGAATAGCTTGATAATAAACTAAATCGGTATGGTAAGGATATGATTAATTCTTGTATGTGTTCGAGGTAATGAGACTTACAGGTAGTGTGCAGCAAAGCTCCTAAGTGTTGGCAGTTCGCTTAGCTTGGTTTGGGTAGAAGGATTCAGTCCTGGCGGTTTAGCTTGTGCAATGGAATTGGGTGAGGTTTCTTGTTGAGTCTTTACCGGGATTTGGAGATATATATATATTGTCTATGGGCATGCAAAGCATGGAGTGTGTAATGATTTTTTCTTCTATATGGGATCATGAAAGTTCTTGAGTAGTTGATTGCGTTGATGTCTGCGGCGCAGAAGAGAGATAAAAGTCCTCATGTTATCCTAGTGTGGTATGGTCTATGAGTTATGATATGGAGAGTTGAGATTTGCGTGTTCAAGGTTTTGGTTCAGTTCATAATGGAAATTCATTAAATTCTTGAGCAGTACGGGCAACTGCAAGTGATTTAAGAACCAACCTTCTGATGATTTAGGAAGATGGTACTGCTATTCTAGTGATTTGACGGGAGTATATGTTCAAACGAAAGGGGCAAGGTAATGTAAAATGATAACACTTTGGTGGTATTGCGGTATTCTCTTGTTGGATCGATTGTTGATAATTGAGTTGTTGATGGCGCGAGGAAATTTTTGAATATCTTTCGTGCTATGAATGGATACTTGTGGTACGAATGGATACTTGATGTGTTTTATGTATTCGTACGGCGGAGTGTGGGATCATGCATAGTGATTCATGTGTTATATGTGTTAGAGATTAGGAGTTCTCGTGATCCGACTATGTAGTGGTTGTATAACGTGTGTATCGACACCATTTAGCGATTATTGAAATTGGAGGTCTGAGTGGATTTTTCTTTGCTTGGTATGTTAAATTTGGGTTATGATATTAGATGGCAGACTGGTTGTCCCAATGTCAGGTTGTCTAGACTAATGTGTTATGGGTTATGTTGAAAAATGCCACAGGTTGCATGGCAAGGTGCATCGGATTATGTTCTAGCAGGGTAGTTTTTATTTCAAAGACCAACGGACGGCTGGAAAGTATTGCTTATTAGTTGAGCCTTCGTGGTGGATGTTAGTGCACAGGTTTCTACCATTGATTTAGTTATGGTATTGAGGGACTTTTTTGGGTACATTTCTTGTGGCCGGGCATGAGACTATATGTGTTTAATGTAATGAGCAAATTTGGCTCGATGTGCATCTCCTTTTGTGAGATATATGTGTGGATCGGGTGGCACGCCGCCACGGGTATGTTATCTGGATCGAGTTGCACGCCGCAACAGTGTGATTTGGAGAATAGTTTTCTATATGTTACTTTGTATGCCTTACTTCTTGGTTTCTGAGGAAAGATAGTATTGGTATTGCTCAGCGAACATCACATCGGTTGTGTCCTTTCAGGATTAAATAGTGTATATTACTTGCTTCATCGTAGGTGCGATGTATTGCTTGGTTTCAGACCTCAATCTGTGCGTGGCTGTATGTTTTGAGTATGGTGACTTGAGGTGCTTCATGGGTAATAGTGTTTGGATAGGATCACGTGTTGTGGTAAGGCAACGTGAAGTTATGACCTTTCAAGGAGGATTCAGGTACTCTATTTCTATGATGTGAGATGGGATCTCAGTTTTGGGTTGTAATGGTACTGTTGAGCTTGAGGTACAACTCTTTCGTTTGAGTCATTGTCATGATTTGAGTATGTTCAGACTGCTTCTCATTGGTGCGTGTATTATGCAAGTTATGGCTTAGGCCTATATCGAGGTGTCATATCACCAGAGGGGTGCTTGGATTCGAAGTGATCATTGGAGTCATTAATGAGTACGAACAGATTTGATTTCAGCTTGTTAGAAAGGTAATATTGAGGTTTGGCTCAAAAATCTGTTGTAGAATCAGTCAAGAGGGAAATGGATTCATGAATGGTTGATCTGAGAGATGGGTTCGGTATATCGCATTTTTAGTTGTCGTTGGCAGAATATTTAAGTGTTGGAGTAAGACTTTTACTAATAAGAGGTTTTCTTTTGGTATTTTGTTATTGTGGGCAATTGCTGTGAATAGAGGCCATCGTCTCGAGTGTTTGGGTTGTGTAGTATATCATATGGTCTCACCTGGAGTGGCAAGTATGGGTTATTATAGTTGGTTCAGGTTTATTCTAAATTCAGAGATGAGGTTCTGATCTGGTGTATGATTTCGGGAAGTGCAATGTAGTTTATGGTTTAGATGGACTGTGAAATTTCAGCTATATTGGATATCAGACCTATATGAGATAGGGTGATGTGGGATCACCCCGAGTATATGCTTGGCATGTTCATTCAACTATTGGGTTGCTTCTAGTACATCTTTGGGTACGCTCGAGGACGAGCGTTTTTTTAAGTAGGGGAGGATGTGACGACCCGATCCTTCATCTCATGTATTACTGCTCCGTTTCCCCCATTTCATGCTTCTTCATGTTTCGTTATCAGTGTTTGGTGTGTTAGAATTTATTTGGGTTGGTTTTGGTAGAAAATGAGGCACTTAGTCTCTTTAAGAAAGGCTTATTTTGAAAAAGTCAACCGGAAGTTGACTTGTGAGTTAGAGGGCTCAGAATTATATTCCGACGATTCGGTTAGCTCCGAGTGATGATTTAAGGCTTAGGAGCGCAATCAAAAGTAATTTTGGAGGTCCGGTGAATAAGTTAACCTATTTTGGTGAAGCTAGTATTTTGGCGATTTCCGATTGATAGGTGAAATTTAGATCCAGGAGTCGGAATGGAATTCCGAGAGTTTCAGTAGTTTCATTAGGTAATTTTAGACTTGTGTGCAAAATTTCAGTTAATTCGGAGGTGTTTAGGTCGGGTTTTTGATTGAATGAGAATCTGGAAAGTTTTAGTTTAACTTAGGCCTTAATTGATGAAAACTTGACGATTTTGATGTTAACGATAGTGTTTTTATGGCTTGAGCAAGTTTAAATAAAGTATTAGAACGTATCTGTGCTTTTGGTTGATGTCCCGGGGGCCTCGGGTGTGTTTCGGGTGAGTTTTGAGCGAGTACGGACACCCCGAAACTTAGGAAAATGGAGGTGGCAGCAGTGGAGGCACGGACCGCACTCCTTTTTGCGCTGGGCGTGGGGGCGCGCACGAGAAGATTTACAGGCTGCTGGTTCTACTTCGGAAGCTCATATATTTTTATCTACACGGAATTTTGAGGTGATTCAAAAATAATAGTTGTAGAGATTGGAATCTAGTTTTTAGAAACATATTATAATAGGCATTTGGACATCTGTAGTGAACGTTATGGCCAAAATAGTAAAGCCTGTCACTGCAGTCAAATTGCTGCGCGACCGCGACCATTTTTGTGCGGTCAGCACTCCTTGGGCGCGGACCGCGATCATTTTTGTGTTGTCGTCAGAATCCGAGGGTTACTCTATAAATATGAGGTTTTGGGTTTTATTTTATTTTTGGACCTAGAGAGCTCGGATTTTGGCGATTTCTCACATGTTTTTCAAGAAATTCATCGGGGTAAGTGATTCTAACTCAGATTTGGTTAGAGTACATGTATCTATCATTGAATTCATCATTTAATTAGTGATTTGAGATGAAATTTGGGAAGAAAATTTTGGAATCTTTGAAAAATATAAAATAAAGATTTGAAGGACCAAATGGTGTTGGAATTGGATAAATTTCGTATGGTTAGACTCGTGGCGAGATAAGGAATCCATTGATGACAATTTTATAATTTTTTGAGAAGCAGGCCCGAGGCTCAGGTTTTGCTAGTTTTGAGATTTTTGTTATATTTCGATTGTTTTCGATTGACTGTTGTCCCATTAGCATATTATGATATATTTGACCCGATTTTGGATAGATTTGACGCGCGTGGAGGCCGGTTTGAGGGGCAAAGGCATCGCGAGCTAGAGTTTCGCCGGTTCAAGGTGGGTAATACTTATAAATGATGTCCCGAGGGTTTGAAATCTCAGATTTGCACATCATAGTGTTGTATTGAGGTGACTAGCACGCTAGGTCTGAGCGTGGGGTAGAGCATCATTGGGGATTATGACTTGGTCCGTCCCAGTTGTTGATTTTACTGCGTACTTAACTGAAACTACTTGTTATCATCATAATTTGGGTTGATTGCCATGTTTGGGCTTCGTGCCAACTATGTGAATCCTTCGAGGAATGAGATTTCTGTTTTAGCATATCTTGGACATCATTTGGATTCAGTCCAAGGTTTTAAATATTGTTTTGCAACTTCAGCCATATTTCTAAGTTTTGAAAACTCAAATGACATTTTAAATGTATTTCGGGCTGGAAACTTCTATTTTGTAAACGCCCAAGGGGCTTACTATATTATTTTCTGGACTGATTATAAAGTGACTTGAAATAGTGGTAACAATAACACTGTATATTATACTTGAAACAGTGGTAACAATGACACTGTACGTTATACTTGAAACAATGGTAATAATGACACTGTATGTTATACTTGAAACAATGGTAACAATGACACTGTAATATATACTTGGAACAGTGGCAACAATGGCACTGTGTGATATAAATAGGCCAGGTAACAATGGCTGACCGATCAGGTAACAATGACTGACCAAGATATTGCGCTTGGGCTGTAGGAGCCCCTCCGGAGACTATACACACCCCAGTGGGCGCCGATGATGTTAAATGGATCGAACTGCACGTCGTAGTGTGTACCGGAGTGTACCGTCATATGCATTGCATTGCATTCATGCATTGGTCTTTATTTGTACTACATGGCATGACATTTAACACTCACATATATTATTGGCATGTATGTATTACCTGCTTTGTTAACCAGATACCCTGGTGTAAATTGCTAAAGGAGTGTTGAGCCCGAGGGGCTTATTTGTGTGCGGATTGCATTACTTGATATCGTATTCATATGCTTAACTGTTAATAAGGAAAGAAAGAGATATTTTCAAAAGAGGTTTAAACTGAGCCCGATATTTTATAAGGATTTTCATGGAATTACTATTTCTAAAAAGGGTGGTTCTGTGCTTTATAGCATGATGTAGTGCTCTTACGTGATTTCTTTCCTCTCAGTATTATTTACTTTTATTACCATTGAGTTGGAAGTACTCACTTTACTCCCTGCACCTCGCATGCAATTGCAGGTATTGTTTGCCCGGTAGCGGGTTAATAACGGATCGAAGGTATTTGCTTTCATAGCTAAGCAAGGTGACCGCCGGCGTTCACGGCACCGAGTTCCTTCTTCTTGATTCCAGATTTTTACTCTACATATTATAGACTATAAAATTGTAATAAAAGATTCTCCTAGATGCTCGTGACTTGTGACACCCCGTTCGGGCTGAGTTAGGTTATAATGTTGTAAGTGATATTCTTTATGCTTTATTTTTTACATATTTATATTTATTAAGTGTTAAGGAACGAATTGGGGTTAGTTGGTTGGCCTTGTCTTCACGAGAGGCGCCATCACGACCGGGTATAGAAATTGGGTCTTGACACCAACACATGAGGTCGGTTGTGCTGATACTACACTCTTTTGTATAGATCCCAATATTGTAAATTTTGGACCGCAGTGAGATTGATATTTCTTGTTCGCCGTGCAATCCGAGGTAGTCCTGCAGGCGCCCGCAGGCGTTCACAGGCTTTGGCGTTTCCTTCCATATATTATTCCTGTTTCTTCTATATACCAAGAGACATTGTTGTATTATTTCTTTTAGACCTTTAATTGTAGTATTCTTAGACAGTCCGTGAAGTTGTGATACCAGTCTTGGGTAGATTTATTATGGAATGGTATTAGTAGTATTATTAAAACTTGAAATTTAATCTTCCGTTTGTTAAATTTTGTTGATTATTAACTATTAGTTCTTTAACGAATTTAGATTGGAAACATGGTAAATAATTCATTTTGTTGGCTTGCCTTGCTTTTACTAGTAGGCGCCATCACGACTCCCGAGGGTGGGTAATTCGGATCGTGATGGATTGTCTGGTTGGATTCCGCAACAAGGAGTAATAAGGGTAGACATGTGGGATTGGGTTGAATGCCGCAACAGGAGAAATATATGTGATATATTGAGGAGTAATAAGGGTGGTCTGGTGGTATCGGGGTGCACGCCACAACAAGGAGTAATAAGAGTGAATGTTCTTATTGTTACTAATTATATAATAGGATCGGGATACGCGCCACATCATTTATTGCTTATGTATTCTTCTTCTGTTGTGATTTATTCCTGTTGTATTGTAACTCTCTTAAGGATTGGATATAACTAAGTACTGGCAAGATGTTTGGGTTCTGTATTTACTTATTGCAAGTTACTGTTCCAATTCGTTCCATATTTCATTTTTGCTTTATTATATACTGGTGCAGGTTATGTTGTAAATGCTCCTTTGTAGCATCGTCTCTACCTCGTCGAGGTTAGGCTAGATACTTACTAGTATATGTGGTCGGTTGTAGTGATACTGTTCTATGCACTTTTTGTGCAGATTTTGAGCTGGTTGTGGCTGATCGAGAGGTCGGTTGCAGGCATTCGTCTAGGAGATCCAAGGTAGTCCTACAGCCTGCAGGCGTCCGCAGGCCCTAGCGTCCCCTCCTAAGTTTCTACATGTTTGTTTATTTTCTTTCGTGACAGATATATTTTTATTTCAGACCCATACTTATAAATATTCATAGAATATTTGTGGATTGTGACACTAGTTTTTGGGTGGTAATATTTTTTGGTATTTGTTAATAGCATATGGATAACTAGTAAATTATGTGCTGCCGCATTTATTTCAATTTGATTTAGTTTTATTTATTGATAAACTATAAAATATAAAGGAAAAAGGTAGATAGAACTCTAACGTCGGCTTGCCTAACGAGTGCGATGTTAAGCACCTTCACGACCCCAATGGTGAGAAATTCGGGACGTGACAATATCCCTTATAAATAGGAGGAGATATAGAACAAAAATGGGGATCTTCACTTTTTGATAAGAGCGCGTTGTAAAGGGTTGACTATAAAGAATATACAAAAGCTATTCTTGTTCACTGACTATCCCGTTCAAGCACACACTATTTAATCTTTGTTTACAAGATTTCTTATCCATAAATACCTTTCATTATTCCATGTTGTTGTCAGGAACAATAATCACCCAAGTCATCTAATATTTGGGTGATAAATTCCTTCTTATTATATTTATTACCATTATCTATGTTTATTGTATGCTTCTATTACTACATTCATTGACAAACATTGAACATATGCTTGGTATTTATTATTCTTGAGCACGGTCTCATTTTACTGATTCTCTTCCATCTTAGATCTAGAATTTATTATATTTAACTAGGATTCACCCTCTATTTTCTTATTAATTAGTTTAATAAAAAGCTTAGCACTTTTTGATCAAACAGACACCCCTAAAACCTACCCCATCTCTCTCTCTCTCTCACTCTCTCTCTCCATCTCTCAATCTCTCATTCTCTGTTTATAATCCCCAAATTTTCTTCCTTTGATATTCTCTGTTTTTTATGCTTTCTTGTTGTATAGAGTTTTAATGGAATTCATCAATGTGTTTCAATCGTTTTACTACAGCGTTTAACTTAGCAATTTCTTTTCATGTTGCACTATTAGTATTCAAATTAAAACTGTAATCAATAAATTTTAAAGGTGTTTGATTCTCCACAATTGACAATCATTAAAAAGTTTCCAAGCTTTGAATTAGAATTTGAACTTTCAAAAACTATTATTTGTCTAGATTAGATGTTGCTGTAAACAATTAAAAATATCTTTGGAGTTTATATCTCAAATTTTAGAGTGTTTAGTGAAGATTAGACTTGATTTTAGCCGAATGTCCGACTGAAAATCAAAGAAGAAAAATAAGAAGAAGAAGAAGAACACATGACATACAATATAATTACGAATTGCATTATAGTTGAACGTAAATTAT
Organism: Nicotiana noctiflora; assembly: GCA_032618575.1. Classification (NCBI taxonomy): domain Eukaryota; kingdom Viridiplantae; phylum Streptophyta; class Magnoliopsida; order Solanales; family Solanaceae; genus Nicotiana; species Nicotiana noctiflora. The sequence goes on along the minus strand of JASVEL010013689.1, from coordinate 635,794 downwards.
ATTAAGATGAAATACATAAAGCACCCCTTAAATAGATCGAGTAGATACCCGAGTGCAACATATCATATGCGTGAGTTCCACTTGTTAATGACGTGTCAAATGAGCCAATTAGTGAATGATACGTGTATTTTATAATAAAATCTTAACACATATATAATTAACAAAAAAAATGAATTTAAAGAAGTTTAGCCAAAGCAACGCTCCCTCCCCCCTCAACCCCCAAACTTCATCTTCTTCATCCCACCCAAAATAAGCCCCCCTCCCCACGCATTCATTTTTTTCTTTCTGCCCTTTTTCTGCGTCCCCCATCAACTTCATCTTCTTCCCGCTCTCTTTCCCGCCTTCACTGATCACCACAAAAATTCAATCCCATTTTTGGCAATTTTCACCCATGACCTTCACCGATTAATCCGCCTCCTCTCCTTCCGTCTTGAAAATAATCAATAGTAGCAGCCACACCATAAAAATATCATTGACACCCATAAAATTTTAATTTCATATTCGGCAATTTTTAATAATGGTTAGAGCAGGTGGGTCTTCACGATTTGTTTACCAAAAAAAATGGATGATGGTTGATTGTAGTATTGTGTTTATGGTGTTTAGGTGAAGTCCTAAAAATAAAAACAGAAAAAATAAAAGATCGAGAGATGAGTGCAACTCAGTTTTCTCAAATAAGAAGAAGACCTCAAATGGTTTTCTTATTTGATCTTTTTGTATGTGGGTATGTGTCCTCCAATTTCTCATAAGGTGCTAGGAAATCAGTGTAAGGGATTATTTGGGGGGAAGGGGGTGGGGGACGAGAGGGAAAATGTGAGGGATTAGAAATAACCATATTTATAACCGGTAATTGTAAAATAACTACAATTTCAAAAGTAATCGAAATTTAGTGGCTTTTTATGTAAATATAACGTCAAAACTAAAACATCCTTAAAGATTTAGAAATATTTCAACATAATATGCTGGGGTTTGAGTTTTTTTTCATATGAGCTACCAGCATAATATGTTAAAATTTTATAATATGTTGGAGTTCTATCATAATATGCTAGAAGTTTATGCAGGAGCTTCATAATCCTGCATATTATGCTGAAACTTTCTGTGTGCTTGAGTTCCAACATAATATATTGGAAGTTTGTACGCATGATTGCTTAATCCAACATATTATGTGGAAACTTTCCGTATTTCAGTAAAATAATGGCTATTTTTAATTACTTCGCTAACGTTGGCTACTTTATCAATCCGAAAATGGCTAGCACATGCTTTTTTTGCCTAAATGATTCTATGGTTTGTTAAGACATTACAACGGTATTTATGCATGCATTCTATAAATTCTATAGAAAAGGTCCAAATATCCCCCTATACTTTGCGGAAAAGGTCAAATGTACCCCTCGTTAAAAGTTTGACCCATATCCAACCTTGCCGTTACATTATTGGCCCAGATACCCCACTAGACTTTACGATAAGGTCTATATATAACCCTTGTTTTTTAAGAATTTTTTTTTGTAAAAACTGAAAATTATTTGTTGAAAATAATTTCTTCAGTTCTTAAAAAATGACAAATATTTTGTTAAAAATGATTTTTTCCCTTTTTTACAACAAAAAAAATAGTTTTTACAAATTTGTTTTTCCAATTTTTACAAAAAAAGTTTTAAAAAACTATATAATGAAGAAAAAAAATATTTTTCAAAAGCAAAAATAATTTTTTGAAAATATTTTATTTAGTTTTTAAAAAATAAAAATATTTTTGGAAAAATTGAAAATGTTTTAATTTCTCTATTTTTATATTTTTTTTACAAATATGCTTTTACAAAAAAAATATTTTGTTAAAAAAATGATTTTTGCAATTTTTTTAAAGTTACAAAAAGAAATTAGAACATTTCAAAAAGAAAAAGACATTTCTTTTTGTGAAACTTTAAACAAATTGCAAAAATTATTTTTTTAACAAAATAGTTTTTTTTTTTGTAAAAATTGGAAAAATGTAAAAACAGAGGAATTAGAACATTTTCAGATTTTAACAAAATATTTTTTATTTTTTAAAAATTGAATAAAATATTTTTAACAAATTATTTTCGCTTTTGAAAAATATTTTTTTCTTCATTTTTCAGTTTTTTAAAGTTTTTTTTTTAAAATCGGAAAAACTGGAAAAACAAATTTGTAATTTTTTTTTCTAAAAACAGAAAAAAATTTATTTTTTACAAAATTTTTTGTTTTTTAAGAACTGAAGAAATTATTTTTAATAAAAAATTTTCAGCTTTTACAAATATATTTTTACAAAAAAATAATATTTTGTTATAAAAACGAGGGTTATATATAGACCTTATCGTAAAGTCCAGGGGTATTTGGTTCCGTTTAAAATTCAGGGAGGTATCTGGGCCAATAGTGTAACGGCAATGTTGGATATGAGACAAACTTTTAACGAAAGATATATTTGGCCGTTTTCGCAAAATATAGGGGATATTTGGACCTTTTCCGTAATTCTAAGAAGTTGTTTGAGATTTTAATCTCTACAAAGATAGAAATTGAAACTAGACAAGTTTTTATGTAGCCTCAAAAAGTAAAGGACCAGTCAAATGATCAAATAGTTAATTTATTCAATCCACCAAAAATATCACATCATATCTAATGATACATACAATTACTATATGGGGTTAATAAATAAATGAAGAGGTAGTATCTTGAATCTAAACTAGAAATTGAAGTAAAAGATAAAAAGAGAAGGACATAAACGTCAATTTGGCAACTCCACCTTTATGTCCTCTCCCACCAACAAACGGTGGTGTACAGAAGTCGAATAAAAATATTTGTTACTACTAATAATTTTTCACTAACCTCACGCGCCGTCATGGTCGCTCACATGACCCACAAATAGCACACGATCTCTTCCTTAATTTGCTCATTAGTTATTCCAAATTGCTATATTAATTTTTGCACACGCAATAAATAAACTTCACACACTCGGACCGTTTGGTTGGGTAAGATGTTATTTCATAATTAATAATTTCGGAATAGGTTATTTCAAGATTAATTCTTCTACCCTATAGGAATAAAAATATACAATAATCACGACATAACTAATTTTGAGATTAATTATACCACAATTTTATTCGAGTCAAATACAAAACAAACTCATATCAAATTTAATCCCAAAACTAATTATCCCTTATCCCTTCGTACCAAACAAGCTCTTATCTAAATTCTAAAATTTAAAATTTTAAATATTTAATTCAACTTTAGTCCTATATGTCTAAAGTTGATTTTGAGGTGGTTAAATATTAGTAGATACTTTGTAATTTTAGTTACTCGCTAAACAAGGGACGCTCCATGTGGGACATTTCTATTTATACATGCTTTTCGTGACACGTTTTAACTTGTGCCCACTTTGTAAAAAAAATTACAAGTGTACCTGTTTTTTTGCATAACTTTAGCATACGAGGATGAAGTAGCAAAAGCAATCACGCAAAACTTCAGCATTCAAGTAGTCGGGCCTGAAGTTCAGCTCTAGAGTTAGAGTTTTTATTTTGTAACCGACGAACTTCAACTCTAGAGCTTAAGTTTTTATTTTGTAACTGGCGAACTTCAGCTCTAAAGCTAAAGTTTTTGTTTTGCTGGTGAACTTCAGCTCTAGAACTGAAGTTTTGTTTTGTAACTGGCGAATTTCAGCTGAAGTATTTGTTTTGTAACTGGCGAACTTCAGCTTTAAAGCTAAAGTTATTGTTTTTGTAACTGGCGAATTTCAGTTCTAGAGCTGAAGTTTTAATTTATAACTGGCGAACTTAAGCTCTAGGACTGAAGTTTTTGTTTTGTAACCGGCAAACTTTATATCTAAAGCTGTAGTATTTATTTTGTAACTGGCGAACTTCAACTCTAGAGCTGAAGTTTTTATTTTGTAACTGGCTTATGATTTCTGCTATTTCTGAAAATTTCTTGCTATTAGGAGCAAATCCAACCAATGAGCAAATAGTTTCTACTACTGAAATACAGAGCAATCAGTTTCTTCCACCAGGGATGATAGAGTGTCAACCATCATATGAGCTCTCATTTTCGTTGCTTTCTTTGGCTTATCCATTTTCTATACACGGGTAATTAATTAAAAGTTTCTTAATTTTCTTTAATAGCTAAAATTATTATTGTTGTTAATTATGGATTTTCTCTGTGTGAATATAGGCTATATATATAGCCATAACATATTTCTTGCAGAAAAATGGAGAAGGAGAAGTTTGAGAAAAAAGAGGGGAATATAATTTTGAGGAAAGGAAGGAGGAGGAGAAAGGGGATTGAAATTGTTTTAAAAGTGGGTACAAATTAAAAAGTTTAAAAAAATCGGGTATAGGTTAAATGGGGGCAACCAAATAGGACGCCCCGTACAATTTTTTACGCTCCATACTGCCTTTTGAGCACTTGTGCCATTTATCTTTCGATCAAATCCACTTTGGTCCATTTATATTTTTCTTGTTCACAAATCATTTCATATTCGCCTTTGTTCTTAATATATATTTATCATGAAATGGTGTACTTTATACTTTCTCCGTTCACTTTTACTCGTTATTTATGGACCTTTTACGCCTCTTTAGAAATAATAAATGAAATGCAGTACTAATATGATACCTATATTAATTAATGCATATTTTATTGGAATTGAGAAAATAATTTAAAATGAGTAATAAATATTATGTGTATAACATGTAAAAAGAAATTATCTTATCTTAATATGCTAAAAGTGATAAGTAAAGGTAAACGGAGAGAGTACTTCTTAATTCTTTAAAAGAAAGTTTAAATTTACCTATTTACTTTTGATTATGACCTAAAATTACTTTTTGATTGAAGATATATTAGGAAAGTTAGGCCAATATTATTTGCAGAGACAAGAGGGGTTGCTCTGATGGTAAGCAACCCCCACTTCCAACCGAGAGGTTGTGAGTTCGAGTCTCCCCAAGAGCAAGGTGGGAAGTTCTTGGAGGGAAGGATGTCGGGTTTCTATTTGGAAACAGTCTCTCTACCCCAGGGTAGGGGTAAGGTCTGCGTACACACTAACCTCCCCAGACCCCACTAAGTGGGATTATACTGGGTTGTTGTTGAGGTAATTAAATCAATTCATTTATTTCTTAAAAGTAAAGCTGCTGACAAATTTAAGAATTTCTTTTGTCAATGCGACACTGTGACCCAATGGGATAGAAAGTCGGTAAAATTAGCAGGGCTTAAGTAAAATAAAAATAAAAAGGTGGGTAGAGAGAGAGAGAATGTATTATTGATAGAGCTTAGACAGAGAAAGAAGTTGAAGGCAAAAGAACGGCAAATTCCCTATTTTCTCCTTCCCCAATCCCATCACAGAGAAAAGAAAAGAAAAAAAATCCAGAATCAATCTGGAATTGGAAGGCATGTGCTCTTTGATAATGTTTGGGAAGTTGTAATGGTTGAATACATTTTTCTATGAAGTTATCATCTTTTCATAACGACGGCTATTCTGTGAAAACCTAAAAGGCGATCGCTTTTTCATGAATTGATATAATTTTCTTCTTTGTCTTCATCCGATTGTTGCTTTGTTCGATTTGATTCGTCTCTATTTGCTTATTGAGGAAAAAAATTAACAAAAGATAAGGAAGATGAACGGTGGTGATGGTGGAGATGTCGCGGCAGCTCCGGCGGGTCCACCACCGCCGCTTGAGTGGAAATTCTCTCAGGTATTTGGTGAGCGTACGGCCGGCGAGGAAGTTCAGGAAGGTAATTTATTATTTTTATTATTATCATACTTAAATCCTCTGTTACATTTGGATCCGTACTTGGTTTGGTGTCTATATCGCTATTAGGGTTTGACTATCCGTTTTTGATCGGTTATGATATAGTAACTTGAGACAATACTGAAGTTTATTAATCGGCGAGTGGCGCAAATATGTTAGATTCGGTCGCAGGTTTGATTGAGTGATGGGGATTTTGGCCATTTGAGAACAGTACCTAGTGAACTCTAAAAAGTTTATACTTACTTATATTTCATCTACTGTGCTATTAGAGAATTCTTTAACTCACGTCCAGATCTAGATGGTTGTTTTATTGAGTGTAGTCTGTCAACAATAACAACATACCCAGTATTATTCCACACCGTGAGTGTAGTCTGTCACTGTTCTGAATTTGTATGTTCTCAGATTAGTAGAGGACTATGTAGTATAGGTTTTTGACTTTGATGCAAGTATCTTGTCAAAGGATTGATGCAAGCATCTTGTTAAAGGACAGTAACTGCTATCTTTGCTTGTTTCTTTGGTGCTTACGAATCGTGAACTATGTATGCACAAATGTAAATCATGGGGGTGTAAGTGGCTGTATAATCGTTTGTTACCACTCTGCTATGGTCAGTATACACGCTGTTACCATACATTCTTTTAGCTCCACTCATTAAACTTTTGAGCTCTAAGGCACGATGCTGGACAACTGCCTCATCTCAAATCACTATGTATTGGTAGACATATGTCAGGTAGAAACGAGCAGGTTAAATGCTGCCCTTCGCCTAAATTGTGGAAAGATTTGATATTGCTCATAACCTGCATATACAATAGACTGTCCCGAGGAAGATATTAGCTGATGTCTATCCTGCTGTAGAACAGTAAAAGGTTGTGACTTTCTTGTAAAGTACTCCAATGTATTGTATGAAATGTCTATTATATCTGATAAGGCTCCCATTAAACCAGTTCACATCCAAGCTGCTCTCTTGTTTTCAAGATATGTACTATATGCAATGCCTAGGGGAGGGGGATCATTCAACTCTTGATTTGTGAGTCAGTAACTCAATATAGATTACTATAGATATGGTTGTCCTTTCGTAAACTAAGTTGAAGAGGGCATACAAGCAATGTAGGTTTAGGTTGAATGCTTGTAATACTTTTTAGATGCTACCCTTTTGCTTTGGCCCCCTTTGTTGGATTATTCTTAATCTTAATATCCGCTATGGGAGTGATAAGTCTCATGACCTTCAATAAAAGGCTTTGAATTTTGTTGCTTCTCGTAAATGGTTACTCAAGTATCTATTGGAATGAGAAAGTTATGCCGTGGAGGATAATGGAAAGTTGGATTGAGTATTGACTTGATACCTTTTTGCCTCATTTGCATAGGGTTTTAGTTTTCAGAATGAAACTGAATCTGGATCTCTTGATTCAGCATGTTGATCCATGAGACTTCTTTTCTTAATTCACGATTCATGTGCATCAAAGTCCATTTTTCTGAAGTTTATACCGCACTCAAGCTCCTTTGTCTCGCCTTCTACTTTTGCGTCTTTTTCTTTTACTTCTGCCTCATGCTTTATTTGTCTAAAAGATGCAGACTGTGTGCTGCAAAATGAAATTGGCACTGACTTTAGTCTTTTGATCATTGAATTTCCTGCCTAATACCAACACATGTTGTTTCAAAAGTTAGGAAGTTGCTTTTTCCGACTCCTGTTTGTCTTTTTATTGCCAGTAAAGGCACGTTCGTGTACCCTAGTGATCTTTTGATCATTGGAGTTTGCCTGCCTAATACCAACACATGTGGTGGCGGAAGTCCTAGTACATGGAATTGTTTTTTCCTGACTTGTGTTTGTCTTCTTACTTTCTGTAAAAGACACACACATATACGATGTGGGTGCTTTTAGTTTTGTCAGCAATAATATCCTTGTGGTCATGTTGCAGAACTGTCCAAACTGCCAAATTCATGGCTGCATCAATTTCACTATTCTTTTCCACATTTATTCCCTAGTTCAGATTCACGAGCTACATTTTAGAAATGGTTCTTTCCTATATGTACAGTTTCTTATTAATTTTGTCTCAAGCATGACTTTAGATTTTGATTTTACCCCTGTTAGTGCTAGCAATCATTCAATTGTTTCTTCCGTGATTTCCTTTAACCAGCAATATGTAGAACGGATATAGAAGGAAAAGAAACTAATGCTTGTAGAACATGTAGATGAATTCATCTGGATTACACTCATCTTGTGCTCCATATCATATGAGGGACATGGTTTGACTAGTAACAGTGAGCAGTTCATTTTACCTAAAACGCTTGACTGTGATAGGATCTGTACATTAGCTTAATTCAGAAACAGATTTTTCAGAACAAATTTTGTACTGCAAATTTCTGAAGTGCCTTGACGATGCAGCTGTACCATTTTCAGTTGCATGGGGAGTCTGCAACTATGAGAGCGTGTGCTTTGCTCTCTCTGCATGATGTTTTGGACACTTATTTTTTTGAATATCATGATTTATTTTCTCTTTATTTTTGCAGTTGATATCATCTCCGCAATTGAGTTCGATAAAACTGGTGACCATCTTGCTACTGGAGATCGTGGGGGTAGGGTGGTATTATTTGAAAGGACTGATACTAAAGAGGTGGGTTTCTTCACAGTGCAGTTCAGAAGATTTATTAAAAATGGAGGTTGTTTTCTCTGATCATGTCTCTCCTTTTGCGTTGTGTTGCTTTAGCATATTGGTAGTCGAAGAGAGCTAGAGAGAATGGACTATCCTGTGAGTCGCCATCCAGAGTTCCGCTACAAGACAGAATTTCAAAGCCATGAACCTGAGGTATCTGCCGGTTCCTTGTTGTTCGCCCTTCTTTATTCTTCCTTTTGTTGTGATAGAACTTATGGAAAATCTTATTTTCCTGGATTTAAATTTGAGCTGCCACTTCCCTGTGAAGATGCATCTTTGAAGGGGTGAATTGCTGAATTGCATCCCACTGCTATTTCTCATTCCCCATCTGCTTTGCATTCCCCCCTTTCTTGCTTCAAGTAGAATTCTAACTTCTTCCTTTGCACCTTTCTGTTCAGTTTGATTATCTGAAGAGTTTGGAGATTGAGGAGAAAATCAACAAGATCCGTTGGTGCCAATCGCCTAATGGTGCACTCTTTCTTCTATCTACCAATGACAAAACCATAAAGTTTTGGAAGGTAACTTAGTTCATCCGATTTGCTTTTCTATGGTTCTTTAAGTCAGTGTAACTTGCCCAGTTTGTTCAGGTATAATAAAAAATGAGTATTATTCTTCTTTTCAAAAAATACGTACTATTCTTCTATACATTCCGTGGCTCAAGGTATAATTTTGCTGTTGCATTGATGAGCAATATTGTTTGTTGTTTCAAATGTGTTGGGGAACTGTACTGATTGTTGTTGAGATGCTAGTTGAGAGTTGACCTATGATGCACCTTTGAAATTGTCTATCTGTAAAGCACTCTTCTGGTGGCTATCCTTTTTGTGGGTTCCTTATCAGTGTGCTGAGGTGCTTGCTACTTCTTTTCCTGATTCAGGTCCAAGAGAAGAAAGTTAAGAAGCTATCCGATATGACTATTGATCCTCCCAGGGCTGTTGGGAATGGCAGTGTGGCCAGCTCTAGCGTTTCTTCCAGTCCAAAGCAATGTCTTGCAAATGGGGGCAGTGCAGATAGATCTTTCAATTGCTTGAGCAATGATTTGTCGTTTCCACCTGGGGGCATTTCCTCATTACGTTTACCTGTGGTAGTTGTACTTAAGCTATATATGTCCTGTATGTTCGGTTGTTTATGGCATGTCAATTATGGCTGTGCATTGTGTTTTTAATCTACCAAGCATGTTGGTTAGTGTCTGTAATCAATGTATCTAAGGTTGTATGGAAAAGGAAACGCCATGTCCAATGTCATAAAGATACATTTTGGATATTAGATAGTTTATAGAGACGCAGATCTCAAGAAGTCACAACTTAAGTGGAGCAATGTATATGGTGTTCCCAAGACTCCTGGTTATTTTGAAGACTGTTACTTCTAGTCTCTGATAGTTCTAGTGGCTGTCTTTAGTCGTAAAAAAAAATACTTTTAGTCTAACATAGTTAATGGTGCACCCGAGTTCTCATGCAGTGAAAAGTTGACATATGTTGAAGTCTTAGTTAAATACGCGCACACACACATTATATAGTATTATTTATGTGCATAAGCAAGGGCTCTTATTATCATGCGTTATGTGCTTTTGTAAATGTCTTTGATTTCTCTTTCATGGTATGGATACACACATATTTTATCTTCAAATCCTCAGCCTATATTGGAATCTGTATGCATTCTCCATGTCTTAAATCTTTTTCTTTGATTGGCAGAAGAATTTAGGTGCCGCATTGCATTTGCGTCCCCTTTCCCCAAGACAGTTGTTGCATTTTTAACTTGACATGATGTCCTCATTACTCCTCTATTTGAATCTAAATGCTTTGGAATGTTAATCATAGGTTACAAGTAATGAGACCAGCCTTGTTGCAAGGTGCAGAAGAGTGTATGCCCATGCACATGACTATCATATCAATTCTATTTCAAATAACAGGTGAAGATCTTGCTCTTTGTAGTTTTGCTTTGCCATTTTGTATTTTCTGGTTTATGCAAGCTCATGGTAATTTGTCTGGCCTTTCCCTTTTCCATTCAGTGATGGCGAAACATTTATATCGGCTGACGATCTCCGGATAAACCTTTGGAACTTGGAAATAAGCAATCAGAGTTTCAACATTGTTGATGTCAAGCCAACAAATATGGAAGATCTAACTGGTAATTTTTCCACAATTCCTTTGTTTTGGGCACGTTAACTAGGTCATTATTCTTTCTTTCATTTCATTTGATTTTGCAATGTGTTTGTTTTTACGATAGATGCTTAGACTTTAACCACATGCTATTTATTCCAGAGGTGATAACTTCAGCAGAATTTCATCCTACTCACTGTAACACGTTAGCTTATAGTAGTTCAAAAGGGTCTATTCGTCTCATAGATCTGCGGCAGTCAGCTTTATGCGACTCACATTCTAAATTGTAAGTATCTCTCTTCTTCCATTTATTTCTACTTTCTAGTTGTCAATGCCGGTGGGATTATTTTTCTTCCTTTAAAAGTTGTCCTTGTCCAGCAGAAGATATGAAAGATGGATGAAAATATTCTGGAGTAGTGCTGCTTTTGCTAAGCAGGATATGTATTTCAAATTACTTGCTGATAGCTTTATTGAATGGTAAACATTGGTGCCTTGTATGCAGGTTTGAGGAACAAGAAGCACCTGGTTCAAGATCCTTTTTCACTGAGATAATTGCTTCAATTTCAGACATTAAATTTTCTAAGGATGGAAGATACATACTCAGTCGTGACTATATGACCCTAAAGGTTGGTTCCTTTTACTTTTGTTTTGCGATACCTATAGAGTATTTGAGAGTTGCACCAATTGCAGTGTGTACTTCGCATTCATGTTCCTTATACTTTGTTGAAGGCATTGTCTGATCTTTAAAAACTTTGTAAAGAATAGCATAGTTCCAATGAGGTAGCATTAGCATGGCTCATAGCAAGCTCCGTGGCCTTTCTTGGAAACAATATCTCATGTTCTTTTGCATTTCATTTCTAATAAATTTTTATCCTCCATGATCTGATGGAGAACCCCACTCAGGTGATATTGTATTGAATGTGGTAGTATGATATGGATACTCTGCAGTGCACTTAATGATCTCCTAGGGTTAGTGGGTTACTATGGAAAAGAAAATTTATGAGGCTTCTAGTTGCATTCAACGTGGTTCATGTTCATGGTGCTTCCAAGTTTTGACTTTTATTTGTATTAGTTTAGTTTTGGTGTTCTTTGATCCTTATAATACCTTTGGGAAATTTTGCATTCATAAGTTCTTTCTTGCTAGTTGTAAGTTTCTGAGAGCTTAATTTAATGATTGATGAACAGAAGTTTTCAAATTTTTCTTAACAAATCTTGGTAGAAACCTCTTGGTATCCTCTGTTTCAATTTTTCTCACCTCAGTTCAATATGATGGATTGAAAAGTCGTTTCTAACATAATATAGATGTATTCCAAGTTCCTCGACCTCTGATATTGAAACTTAGGTAGTTGAATGTTGAGTACTTTTCTTCCCTTGTATATGCGTTCTATTGCCTTAGAAGACCAATTATTTAGTGTTGGAATGCGATGAACCTGAATAGAGTGGAATGGATACAAATGATTCATTTAACTCCTGCCTGCGATTGATATATACATATCTAGTCATTGCATATCTATTTGGTTCGTTCATAGGAGCTACTCATAAGTCATAACCTTATCTTAACCAAGTTTATTGAGATGGTGCTAAGGTCTAGTTTGATTATCTATGAATAGTTTCATTTAACATGCTTCGCTCCACTGTTTGATGCTTGCATGTTTTTGGTAAACTACTTAAGAGTTAAAGTAGATCAAGACCAAGAATTTTTGTAACTCAGGTATAGTTGCTGCTTGTTGTTTTCAAGTTCAAGTTCTTACAGCTTCATGTTAGGAGGATCACTGGTCTTCCATGTTTGTATGCTTTCCCAGCTCTATGAGCGGAACCTCTTTATATGGAAAATATGTGTTCCTTGTTACTGAACTCACCTTGCTTTTCAGCTATGGGACATAAATATGGATTCTGGTCCAGTATCAACCTTCCAGGTTCATGAATATTTGAGACCAAAGGTGAATTACCATCTGCATCAAAATGTTACTTGACTATGTTTGGTTTGTGGCTTAGCTGATCAGAGATGTAATTTTCTACTGATATGCAGCTATGTGATTTATATGAGAACGACTCCATTTTTGATAAGTTTGAGTGTTGCCTTAGTGGTGATGGGCTGCGAGTAGCAACTGGGTCTTATAGGTGTGTAGACCGTAACCTATTTTTGTTTTTCCTTTTATTTTTTACGGCTGATTTAGTTGTTGACAAATAGCTTCTATGATTTCAGCAATCTTTTCCGTGTTTTTGGTTGTGCTGCGGGGACTACTGAAGCTACTACACTGGAAGCTAGCAAAAACCCTATGAGGTACTTATATCGTATTTTCGTCACGTGAGCAGATATGGATTTAAATGTTGTTTGTCGTTGTGTCTGACTGACATTGATTGCTCTCCTCCAGAAGACAAGTGCAGACCCCTTCAAGGCCTTCCAGGTCCTTGAGCAGTAGCATAACACGTGTCGTCAGGAGAGGTATGCATTATATTCATATATGCACTCAGACAATAAGTCATGTTTATACTTATTACTTTAAAATTTGTTCACCATGACGAAATATACTGGAATTTGATTATTTGCATGACAGGATCAGAGAGTCCAGGGGTTGATGCAAATGGAAATTCATTTGATTTCACAACAAAGCTGCTCCATCTAGCATGGCATCCAACTGAAAATTCAATTGCCTGTGCCGCTGCAAACAGCTTGTATATGTATTACGCATAAGTGTTAACAGGAGGAATGTAGTTTTCTTGGATAGCATTTTTTCAGGTTGCTTTTTGAGAAACGCTTTCTTCAGAAGCAGCTTGAGGTTCTACCATATCACTTCCAGGTGCCTCGCCAACCTGTAACGTCTTTGATGTCAAGATGCAGTAGTGGATGAAAGATTCCACTCGAAGCACCTTTGTCTTTGTCAGCAGACTGATGACCTCGCGTTCTTATCCCCTTCTCATTTTCTGCTTCACTCTTTTAAATTTATTATTATATTGGGTCGAAGTAGGGTAAGAATGTCGTTGTAGTTCTCCTACAAGCAAAAAACTAATGGAATGTGCAAAAATTGCCACTAGTTTTTAAGGTAAATGTAGTTTTTACTGGAAATGTTGGTGGAAAAGAGCTGCTGCTAACTTGCAGGGTGTTTAGCTTATTTTCTTGGATAGCATTATTTTTTGTAGGATAAATCAGTGTGCCTTTTGTTATAGATTATTAACTAAAGTAAATTTTTTCTGTAAAAGAAGTTGACGGGCACTGTCATTTGTTTACCTGTATTTTTTGGTATTGGGAAGTGAAGTTGGCATTGCATAACTTGTCTTCTCCTTTGGAATCTCATTTGTTTTACATTCTTATATTACGTTGGAGTTGGTAATTTTTTGCACTTCTGCTTTGTTGCCGGAGCCTTGTAATGGAATTTTTACCTGGTGATCAAGTTTTGATATGCTTGAATGTTGCATGCTTTCATCATATGTTGTTTCTTCCGTTATGCTTCCAAATTGATCAGTGAGTTGTACCTACAAGAGTTTGCGTTCTTTTCACCCTTATTTGAAATGATTTGATGCTCGTGTCAACATATTGCGGCAATATTATTGCCGTTTGACGTTTCGCATGTAGCTCACTGTTAGGACCCCGACTTTGAACATCGGACGGGTGCGGCTGTGGCAAGGATTTGGGCGTGATGGCCTTGCCAATGGGCTACGTGTGGGCGGAACGATCATGCGGACAACGGGCTGTTGAGAACAAGTATTGGCCAAGACCTTGGCATGGGCAAGGTGTGGTTGGCAAAGGCTTGAGAAGGCAGCAAGGTTGAAATGGGGCGGCATGGCACGGCATGCGCGCCAAAATTGGTCGGATGGCACATTTGGGTTGTGGCAGCTAGATGCGGGCTAAGCTAAATCAAAGCGAAAAGGCGGTACGATGGCAAAGGCTTTCAATAGCTAATTCAAGGCTATTGGTGTGACGACCCAAAGGGTCATCACTTATTTTATTAATTATTTCGAGCTTCTGAGGCCTCGAAAACCTCATTCTATGTTGCCTCGATTTACGTGCACAATCCGAGCATGTAGCCGGAAAGATTTTGTGATAGAAGATATAAATTCTATGAGGAATTTGGATAAAAATGATATTAATATTGATATGGTTGACTTCGGTCAACATTTTTGGTAAACGGATCCGGACCCGGGATTGGATGGTCCCGAGAGGTCCGTAGGAAAATATGGGACTTGGACATGCGTCCGGAGTCGAATTCCGAGGCCTAGAGCCCAAGTTATGAATTTTTCTATGAAATTGTTTTTGATGTAATTGTTAAAGGAAATGAATTAATTGACCTTGGTATCGGGCTCGTATTTTGGTTCCGACGCCGGTACAAGTCTTAAATATTATATATGTGATTTCTGTAAAGTTTGGTGACATTCGGATGTCGTTTGAGATGTTTTGGACCTTGGGTTCCAAGTTTGAAAGTTTTGAAAACCAAAAGGATTAATCATGAACTTGAGGCTTGAATTGATGAAAACGATGTTATATTGGCGATATGATCGCACGAACAAGTTCATAATGTGTTTTTGATGTTATGCACATGTTTGGTTTGGAGCCCGGGAAGCTCGGGTAAAGATTTGATAGGCCGTTGGATTAAATTCTGAATTTTTGCACTGCTGGTTTTTCACCCAGCTGTTGGCTTCGCAATTGCGAAGCATTTCTCGCAATTGCGAAGAAGGCAGATCAAGGCAAGGCTCGCAAATGCGAACTCTGATCGCAAATGCGAAGCCCCTCCCGACCCAGCCTTGTTCGCAAATGCGAACAATTGTTCGCAAATGCGAACATCCCCTTGTTCTGCCTATGTTCGCAAATGCGAACCATAGTTCGCAAATGCGAACATTCCCAAATCCGGCCTTGTTCGCAAATGCGAACAATAGTTCGCAAATGCGAACAATTCCCTTTACAGCCTATGTTCGCAAATGCGAACATTAGTTCGCAAATGCGAACACTCCCTTTCTCTGCCAGTGTTCGCAAATGCGAACAAATGTTCGCAAATGCGAACTTCCCAGCCTTAGCTTATTTTTCAAACTCCAGAAATTGGTCGGGGTTCGCAATTGCGAACCCATGTTCGCAAATGCGAACACAGAGACCTGTAAAACACGATTTTCGGTTCATTTCTTCACTTTTTACAAAACAAAAACACCCATTTGCGATTCTTCACGGTTTCCTTCTTCATCAAAACAATTGTAAGTCACTTTTTACTTAATTCTTTCAATTCCCAACATCATTAAACATGTTTTTCAATAGAAATCAAAGGTTTTTATGGTAGAATTTCTTGTTTTGATAAAATATAGGGTTTTTCATAAATTGGGAAATTGGACCTCGAATTGAGGTCCGATTTTGAAATAAATCATATACTTGAACTCGTGGGGGGATGGGTAACCGGATTTTGGTCCGAACCCCGAGTTCCGACCATGTGGGCGCGGGGTCGAAATTCACTATTCCGGGCAGAATGTTGTAAAAGTTGTAATTGGCCTTATGAATCGGTTTGTTGAGTAGTATTGATGATATTAAATCAATTGTGTATAGATACGATTGGATTGGAGCCAAATTTGAAAGGAAAAGGCATTGCCACGGATTGAATTGTTCATAAACATTCGAGGTAAGTGTTTGTTCTATCCTAGCTTGAGGGAATAGGACTATGTGCTATGTGTTATGTGATCGAGTGCGGTGTATGGGCTGTGGTGACGAGCATCCATACACTGGCGTCTAGTATGACCGTGAGTCGTTTAAAATGCTTATTTTGAGATATATTTACAGATGAATTGTTGAACCTTTGTCAGGTTGTGAAATTGTTATTGTTTTCCCTTGTCGGGACTTGTTGCGAAGATAATTATTGATTGCCCTTGTTGGGACGGTTTATGAATTACTGTTTCTTTCTTTGCCCTTAACTGTGATTGTTATTTGGGTGAGGAAGAGTGATAATGCACGAAGGGTGATGCCGTGCCTTGATTTATTATTTATGCACGAAGGTTAATGCCGTGCCATGTTTTATCGATTATGCACGAAGGTTAATGCCGTGCCATATTTTATTGATTATGCACGAAGGATCATGCCGTGCCTTGTTATTGAATCATGTACGAAGGATCATGCCGTACACTATATTTGCTTATTGGTGAGGATGAGAGTAAAAGTACGAAGGGTGATGCCGTACACTTTATTTGCTTATTTGGTAAGGATGAGAGTAAAAGTACGAAGGGTGATGCCGTACACTTTATTTACTTATTTGGTGAGGATGAGAGTAAAAGTACGAAGGATGATGCCGTACAGTTTATTTACTTATTTGGTGAGGATGAGAGTAAAAGTACGAAGGGTGATGCCGTACACTTTATTTGCTTATTTGGTGAGGATGAGAGTAAAAGCACGAAGTGTGATGCCGTGCAACTACTTGCTATTCCTTGACTTGATATTACTTGTGTTTCTATTATCCTTTGTTTTTCCTTGTGAACTTATTAATTGTTGCTAATTGTTGAATTCTTTGAGATATTCCTTATCGTGTTATTACTTGGTTATTTTCTTGTTATTCTATGGTATACATATATATTGAATTGCACAGGTTTATGTGGGTGTCTGGTCCTAGGCTTGTCACTACTTCGCCTGGGATAGGCCAGGCACTTACCAGCACATGGGGTCGGTTGTGCTGATACTACACTTCTGTGCGTTTTTGCACAGGTCCAGGTTACGATCAGGAGCAGCAGTAGTAAATCGATTGCGTGGAAGTTGATCACATTTGAGACCGAGGTAGCTTGCAAATGTCCGCAGGCCCGGCGTCTCTATCTTTACTTATGTTACTAGCTGTAGTCTCTTTGATCCGAGACAAACAGATTATGTTATATTTCTTTTAGACTTTTATGTGTAGTATTCAGTAGTAGTTCGTGAGTTGGTGACTCCACGTCTTGGGTAGAGGATTTCAATATGATTTTTACCTTGTAACTAGTTATTTCCATTTCGATAAAGTATTCCGCACTTATTTAGTTAAGGTTATGGTTCGTTGTTAAATAAATTATGAAATATTATTAAAAACAGAATAGTATGAATATAGTGGCTTGCCTAGCTACCACGAGTAGGCGCCATCACGATCCCGATATTGGGGGAAAATCCGGGTCGTGACAAGTTGGTATCAGAGCTCTAGGTTACATAGGTCTCACCACTCATGAACAAGCTTAGTAGGGTTTGAGAAGTAGGTACGGAGACGTCTGTACTTGTCCTCCATAGTCTATTGAGTTAGGAAAGAGTCTCTCATTTGTTCCTTCTTGTCGTGCGATTTGTTCCTCAAATATTGATTGAACTTCTATTCTGTCCTTTCGCAGATGGTGAGGACACGCGCTTCTTCGTCCGCTGACCAGCAGCCCGAGCCCCAGGCAGCTCCCGTGAGGGGCAGGGGCCGAGGCCGTATCGGAGGCCGTGGTAGGGGTAGAGCTCAGCCCCAGGCTGCTACTCCAGAGGTGGAGCCTCATATTGAGATTGACGAGGAGGTTCCAGTCCCAGCAGCTCCAGTGGGCCCAGCTCAGGTCCCAGGAGAGGCTTTATTTACCCCGAATCTTCGGGATGCTTTGGTCAGAATAGCGGGATTTATGGACAGCATTGCCAGAGCGGGCTTATTATCAGTTGCACCCGCCACTTCTCAGGCTGGAGGAGGGGCCCAGACTCCTATTGCTCGTACTCCGGAGCCAGTAGCTCCTCAGCCTCAGGCACTAGTGGTTCAGCCAGCTGTGGCCACTCAGTCAGGTACCACGGCTCATGCCAGAGATGGAGCGACCATGACTTCTGATTCTTTATGGAGACTTGATCGGTTCTCCAAGCTGTTTACCACTACTTTCAGCGGTGCCACATCAGAGGATCCTCAAGACTTCTTATTCAGTTGCCATGAGATTCTCAAGACTATGGGGATCGTGGAGTCAAATGGAGTTGACTTCTGTACATTCAGGCTTTCAGGATCCGCCAAGACTTGGTGGAGGGATTATTGCTTGACTCGACCAGCAGGGACCCCAATTTTATCATGGGGTTAGTTTGCAGAGCTATTTCTGGAGAAGTTTCTCCCTGCTACTCAGCGGGATGCACTTCGGAGGCAGTTTGAGCGCCTCCATCAGGGCACTATGACGGTCACTCGGTATGAGACGAGATTTGTTGATTTGGCTCGTCATGCAGTGGTGATACTCCCCACAGAGCGGGAGAGGGTCCGCATGTTTATAGATGGGCTTAATCATCCGATTCGACTTCAGATGGCTACGGGAGTTGGGAGTGACATATCTTTTCAGGAGGCAGCTAATGCAGCTCGTAGAGTTGAGATGGCACTTGCTCGGGGAGGTGGTTATCCTTCAGACAAGAGGCCTCGTCATTCCGGCAGATTTAGTGGTACTTCTTCTGGAGGCAGGGATTCTTATGATAGGGGCCAGTCTTCCAGGCCTTTTCAGTCAGCCCTCCAGGCTTCGCAAGGTGGTCCAGGTAATCGTGGAGTTCATGAGCAGTATTCAGCCTCTTTAGAGTGTTCCTGGGGGCCATTCGGGTCGTCAGGTGTCCAGCAGCCCTATCAGTCTAAGAGTTGTTATGGTTGTGGTGACCCAGGTAATTTTATCAGGAACTGCCCTCGAGCAGCGGGCAACTCTCAGCAGCGGGGTCCTCGTCCTATGATTTAGGCCCCAACTGACCCTCAGCCTGCCCAGCCATCCAGAGGCGGGGGTAAAGATTATAGAGGTGGAGGTCGAGACCGTAGAGGTGGAGACCGTCCAGCCAGAGGTAGAGGTCAGCCAGTTGATGGTCGTCCTAGAGACGCAGCTCAGAGGGGAGGTGCAGATCCCCGATTCTATGCTTTACCAGCCAGGCCAGAGGCAGAGGCATCAGATGCCGTGATTATAGGTACTATTCTTGTGTGTGGCAAAGGTGCTTCAGTATTATTTGACCCTGGATCTACATATTCCTATGTATCTTCCTACTTTGCACCGTATTTGGCCGTGCCCAGCTATGCTCTGGATATTCCAGTTTATGTGTCTACACCGGTGGGTGACTCTATTGTAGTCGACCGGGTGCATCGTTCGTGTGTAGTTATATTTGGGGGTCTTGAGACCCGTGTTGATCTGTTGCTTTTAGATATGGTGGATTTTGATGTCATATTGGGGATGGACTGGTTGTCCCCATACCATGCTATTCTAGATTGTCATGCTAAGATCGTGACCTTGACCTTGCCAGAATCACCCCGGCTAGAGTGGAAAGGTACCTCAAGCCACTCCGTTCGCACCATTATTTCCTATGTGAAGGCTCAACGCATGGTCGAGAAAGGGTGTCTAGCTTATCTGGCTTATGTTCGTGATTCCAGCACAGAGGTTCCTTCTATTGAGTCAGTCCCTATTGTACGGGAGTTTCCCGAGGTTTTTCCTTCAGACCTGCCGGGCATGCCACCCGACAGGGATATTGATTTCTGTATTGATCTGGCACCGGGCACTCAGCCCATCTCTATTCCACCCTATTGTATGGCCCCGTCGGAGTTAAAAGAGTTGAAAGATCAGTTGCAAGACCTTCTTGAGAAGGGCTTTATCAGGCCTAGTGTTTCCCCCTGGGGAGCACCTGTATTGTTTGTAAAGAAGAAAGATGGCTCGATGCGGATGTGTATTGATTACCGACAATTGAACAAAGTGACAATAAAGAATAAGTATCCACTGCCGAGGATTGATGATTTGTTTGACCAGCTCCGGGGAGCGAGGGTATTCTCAAAGATAGACTTGAGGTCGGGCTACCATCAGCTGAAGATCAGGGCGGCTGACATTCCTAAGACAACCTTTCGCACTAGATATGGGCATTATGAGTTCTTGGTCATGTCCTTCGGGTTGACCAATGCCCCCAGCAGCATTCATGGAGTTGATGAATCGGGTATTCAGGCCTTACTTAGATCCGTTCGTGATAGTCTTTATAGATGACATCCTGGTGTACTCCCGCGGCCAGGAAGAGCACGAGCAGCACCTCAAAGTGGTTCTTCAGACTCTGAAAGATAACCGACTATATGCCAAATTTTCTAAATGTGAGTTCTGGTTGAGTTCGGTAGCATTTATGGGTCACGTTGTATCGGTGGAAGGTATTCGGGTGGACCCGAAGAAGATTGAGGCGATCAAGAATTGGCCTCGACCCAGCTTCAGTGATCGAGATCCGGAGTTTCTTGGGATTAGCAAGGTTACTACCGTCGTTTTGTAGAGGGTTTTCTTCTATTGCAGCCCCGATGACCAGAGGTTGACCCAGAAGGGTGTCCAGTTCCAGTGGTCAGAGAGTGTGAGGTGAGCTTTCAGAAAGCTCAAGACAGCCTTGACCACCGCACCGGTGTTGATACTACCTACGGGTACAGGGCCTTATACAGTTTATTGTGATGCATCCCGTACGGGGCTTGGAGCGGTATTGATGCGGGATGGTAAGGTTATTGCTTATGCTTCGAGGCGGTTAAAAATACATGAGAAGAATTATCCGGTTCATGATCTTGAGTTAGCAGCAGTGGTTCATGTTTGATCAAGCGGAGGCATTATCTATATGGTGTGACATGTGAGGTGTACACCGATCACAAAAGCTTACAGTATTTGTTCAAACAAAAGGAGTTGAATCTACGACAACGGAGATGGTTAGAATTGCTAAAAGACTATGATGTTACTATCTTATATCACCCAGGTAAGGCCAATGTGGTGGCCGATTTGAGTAGAAAGTCTGCCAGCATGGGTAGTCTTGCATTCATTCCGGCCAGTCAGAGACCATTAGCACTAGATGTCCGGGCCTTAGCCAATCGGTTCGTGAGATTAGGACATTTCTGAGCCTAGCAGGGTGTTAGCCCGCACGGTCGCTCGTTCTTCTTTATTAGAGCGTATCCGTGAGAGGCAATTTGATGATCCTCATTTGCGTGAGTTGAGAGATACGGTACAGCGGGGAGGTGCCACACAGGTAAATCTAGATGATGATGGGGTATTGAGATTGCAGGGTCGAGTTTGTGTGCCCAATGTCGAAGGGATTCGAGAGTTGATCTTAGCGGAGGCCCACGGTTCGCGGTATTCTATTCACCCGGGCGTCGTAAAGATGTACCAAGACTTACGGCAACACTATTGGTGGCGCAGAATGAAGAAAGATATCGTTGCGTATGTCGCTCGGTGTCTAAATTGTCAGCAGGTGAAATATGAGCACCGGAGACCTGGTGGTGTATTCCAGAGGATTGAAATTCCCGAGTGGAAATGGGAGCGGATCACTATGGACTTCGTTACTGGACTTCCTTTGACTCGGAGGAAATTTGATGCTATTTGGGTCATTGTTGATAGGTTGACCAAGTCAACACACTTTATTCCAGTATCTGTCTCCTACTCGTCGGAGAGGTTAGCGGAAGTTTACATTAGGGAGATTGTTCGTCTCCATGGGGTGCCAGTATCTATTATCTCTGATCGGGGAACGCAGTTTACCTCGTGGTTCTGGAGAGCGGTCCAACGGGAGTTAGGCACCCAGGTTCAGTTGAGTACAACATTTCATCCTCAGACGGATGGCTAGTCCGAGAAGACTATTCAGATTCTAGAGGACATGCTTCGAGCGTGCGTTATTGACTTCGGAGGCTCATGGGACCAGTTTCTACCATTAGCAGAGTTCGCCTACAATAACAGTTACCAATCTAGCATCCGGATGGCTCCGTATGAGGCGTTGTATGGTAGGCGATGTCGATCACCAGTTGGATGGTTTGAACCGGGAGAGGCTCGGTTGTTAGGTACAGACTTAGTTCAGGAGGCCTTGGATAAGGTCAAGACTATTCGGGAGAGATTGCATTCAGCTCAGTCCAGGCAGAAGACTTATACGGATCGTAAGGTTCGAGATGTAGATTTCATGGTTGGTGAACGAGTATTGCTCCGAGTGTCGCCTATGAAGGGCGTGATGAGGTTCGGGAAGAAGGGCAAGCTCGGCCCTAGGTATATTGGTCCATTTGAGATTCTAGACAGAGTGGGAGGGGTGGCTTACAGATTAGCTTTGCCGCCTAGCTTATCAGCCGTGCATCCGGTTTTTCACGTATCTATGCTTCGGAGATACCACGGCGATCCCACACATGTGTTAGACTTCAGTATTGTCCAATTGGACAATGATCTATCTTACGAGGAGGAGCCGGTGGCCATTCTAGACCGGCAGGTTCGATAGTTGAGGTCGAAGAGTTATCCTTCTGTGCGTGTTCAGTGGAGAGGTCAGCCTCCTGAGGCATCGACCTTAGAATCCGAGTCTGATATGCGGAGCCGCTACACACATTTGTTTCCTGACTCAGGTACTTCTTTCTTTTGTCCGTTCGAGGATGAACGGTTGTTTTAGAGGTGGAGATTGTGACGACCCAAAGGGTCATCACTTATTTTATTAATTATTTCGAGCTTCTGAGGCCTCGAAAACCTCATTCTATGTTGCCTCGATTTACGTGCACAATCCGAGCATGTAGCCGGAAAGATTTTGTGATAGAAGATATAAATTCTATGAGGAATTTGGATAAAAATGATATTAATATTGATATGGTTGACTTCGGTCAACATTTTTGGTAAACGGATCCGGACCCGGGATTGGATGGTCCCGAGAGGTCCGTAGGAAAATATGGGACTTGGACATGCGTCCGGAGTCGAATTCCGAGGCCTAGAGCCCAAGTTATGAATTTTTCTATGAAATTATTTTTGATGTAATTGTTAAAGGAAATGAATTAATTGACCTTGGTATCGGGCTCGTATTTTGGTTCCGACGCCGGTACAAGTCTTAAATATTATATATGTGATTTCTGTAAAGTTTGGTGACATTCAGATGCTGTTTGAGATGTTTTGGACCTTGGGTTCCAAGTTTGAAAGTTTTGAAAACCAAAAGGATGAAAATCATGAACTTGAGGCTTGAATTGATGAAAACGATGTTATATTGGCGATATGATCGCACGAACAAGTTCATAATGTGTTTTTGATGTTATGCACATGTTTGGTTTGGAGCCCGGGAAGCTCGGGTAAAGATTTGATAGGCCGTTGGATTAAATTCTGAATTTTTGCACTGCTGGTTTTTCACCCAGCTGTTGGCTTCGCAATTGCGAAGCATTTCTCGCAATTGCGAAGAAGGCAGATCAAGGCAAGGCTCGCAAATGCGAACTCTGATCGCAAATGTGAAGCCCCTCCCGACCCAGCCTTGTTCGCAAATGCGAACAATTGTTCGCAAATGCGAACATTCCCTTGCCCTGCCTATGTTCGCAAATGCGAACCATAGTTCGCAAATGCGAACATTCCCAAATCCAGCCTTGTTCGCAAATGCGAACATTAGTTCGCAAATGCGAACAATGCCCTTTACTGCATGTGTTCGCAAATGCGAACATTAGTTCGCAAATGCGAACACTCCCTTGTCTGCCAGTGTTCGCAAATGCGAACAAAAGTTCGCAAATGCGAACTTCCCAGCCTTTAGCTTATTTTTCAAACTCCGGAAATTGGTCGGGGTTCGCAATTGCGAACCCATGTTCGCAAATGCGAACACAGAGACCTGTAAAACACGATTTTCAGTTCATTTCTTCACTTTTTACAAAACAAAAACACCCGTTTGCGATTCTTCACGGATTCCTTCTTCATCAAAACAATTGTAAGTCACTTTTTACTTAATTCTTTCAATTCCCAACATCATTAAACATGTTTTTCAATAGAAATCAAAGGTTTTTATGGTAGAATTTCTTGTTTTGATAAAATATAGAGTTTTTCATAAATTGGGAAATTGGACCTCGAATTGAGGTCCGATTTTGAAATAAATCATATACTTGAACTCGTGGGGGGATGGGTAACCGGATTTTGGTCCGAACCCCGAGTTTCCAACCATGTGGGCCCGGGGTCGAAATTCACTATTCCGGGCAGAATGTTATAAAAGTTGTAATTGGCCTTATGAATCAGTTTGTTGAGTAGTATTGATGATATTAAATCAATTGTGTATAGATACGATTGGATTGGAGCCAAATTTGAAAGGAAAAGGCATTGCCACGGATTGAATTGTTCATAAACATTCGAGGTAAGTGTTTGTTCTATCCTAGCTTGAGGGAATAGGACTATGTGCTATGTGTTATGTGATCGAGTGCGGTGTATGGGCTGTGGTGACGAGCATCCATACACCGGCGTCTAGTATGACCGTGAGTCGTTGAAAATGCTTATTTTGAGATATATTTACAGATGAATTGTTGAACCTTTGTCAGGTTGTGGAATTGTTATTGTTTTCCCTTGTCGGGACTTGTTGTGAAGATAATTATTGATTGCCCTTGTTGGGACGGTTTATGAATTATTGTTTCTTTCTTTGCCCTTAACTGTGATTGTTATTTGGGTGAGGAAGAGTGATAATGCACGAAGGGTGATGCCGTGCCTTGATTTATTATTTATGCACGAAGGTTAATGCCGTGCCATGTTTTATCGATTATGCACGAAGGTTAATGCCGTGCCATGTTTTATTGATTATGCACGAAGGATCATGCCGTGCCTTGTTATTGAATCATGTACGAAGGATCATGCCGTACACTATATTTGCTTATTGGTGAGGATGAGAGTAAAAGTATGAAGGGTGATGCCGTACACTTTATTTGCTTATTTGGTGAGGATGAGAGTAAAAGTACGAAGGGTGATGCTGTACACTTTATTTGCTTATTTGGTGAGGATGAGAGTAAAAGTACGAAGGATGATGCCGTACACTTTATTTACTTATTTGGTGAGGATGAGAGTAAAAGTACGAAGGGTGATGCCGTACACTTTATTTGCTTATTTGGTGAGGATGAGAGTAAAAGCACGAAGTGTGATGCCGTGCAACTACTTGCTATTCCTTGACTTGATATTACTTGTGTTTCTATTATCCTTTGTTTTTCCTTGTGAACTTATTAATTGTTGCTAATTGTTGAATTCTTTGAGATATTCCTTATCGTGTTATTACTTGGTTATTTTCTTGTTATTCTATGGTATACATATATATTGAATTGCACAGGTTTATGTGGGTGTCTGGTCCTAGGCTTGTCACTACTTCGCCGGGATAGGCCAGGCACTTACCAGCACATGGGGATGTCGCCGCAGCAGCAGTCCTAATTGTACTCAAACTTAGCTTTTTTAGCCCTAAAACCTCTATATAAACTCCTAGTTTGCCCCATAGAGGCATGTACTTTATTTCTTCAATACTTTTGCAAGGTTTTAGTAGGAGAGATTCCTCTCAAACTCTTTCTTTATTTTTATATCAAGCAATTCTTTATGATTTCAATTATTATTCTTGTTTCTTCAAGCATGAGTAGCTAAATTCTTTTCTAAGGTTTTGATGGAACCTATTGATTGATGAAATTATCGTTTATGTGATTACAAATTGTGACTTAGATTTCTATTTGTTCAACTTCATTCTTATTGTAGTTAATTGGTAGACGTCCCAATTAGCTGGTGCCTATTTAGTGTGCATAACTTGGAAAAGAGTGCATATTTAGGTTTATTGTTGAACAACACCACACCTAGGTTATTAGAGGAATCTATAATTTTAGGCGTAAAGACGGGATTAGGAATAACGAAGTCTTGGGTGCAATCTAAAGTGAACTATTCAAATTAAAGCTAGCTAGGGTAGCTCGGGAGAGTGCACTAGTAAATTATTGTAATTGCTCGGGAGAGGGTTACAATACACATAGCGTTCATGATTGATAGAATATATTAACAATTTGTATGAGCATAACGATAAGGGATTCCATCAATAGGGAAATCAATACCTTAGTCTTTCTCTATATTATTTTATTCAACATTCAATTCTTTCTTTTAAAGCATTCTTTAATTCTTGCAAAGTAGTTGTTCGAATCCACACATATATATATTCAAAGTTTGGGAACTTGATTCGTAAGTACTTTTGGGGTTGTGAAAGTTGCAATTGGTAGGTTAATTCTCTGTGGGATCGATCTTGGACTTATTAAACCAAGTTATATTGACTACGACCGTTGCTTGGACGTGAACCAATTTTGGCGCCGTTGCCGGGGAATTAACGGAATTATCAATTGCCATTGCCAGAACTTCAAGATTCTTGTGTATTCAGGTTCTTTCTACACTCTACATTGAATATTTTGACGTTTGTTGATTTGGGTATTCAGGTGCATGCCTAGAAAATCTGCAAGGACTGGAGAACTAATTGAAGGACTCTCAGACCCCGAGCAAACTTTCCGGGCACGTAACAAAGCCATCAAACAAATTCAACAATCTCAACAACCAATCAAACTAGACTTCGACATGGGTGACATGAACGCTCAAAACCAGCAAGCAGGGCTAAACATGCAAGAGGCACGGGAGGCACAAGAAGGTGCATTGTTCGACTGGGCACAACCCACAGCGGATAATTTGGCAACTGCCATCGTTGTGCCAGCAATTCAAGCTGAGTCCTTCCAGATTACCAACAACATGCTTCACTTATTGCAAAACAAGGGATTATTCTCTGGGTCTCAGGTTGAAGATCCACAGCAGCACCTCAAAAACTTTCTATCAATATGCAAAACACAAAGGCAACCGAATGTAACTCCGGAAGCTATCGGATTACTACTTTTTCCATTCTCAGTTACAGGAGCAGCACAGATATGGCTAAACTCACTCCCAATAAACTCCATTGCAACTTGGGATGAGTTAGTCAAACAATTCCACAACAAGTTTCATCCACCCAACAAAACAGCTCAACAAATTGATGAGATAGTGAGCTTCAAACAAAAACCATTGGAAACACTACATGAAACTTGGGGGAGATTCAAAGGCATGCTTGTTATGTGTCCTCATTATGGGATTCCTGAGCAGATGTTGGGCCAAATATTCTACATGGGGCTTTCAGACAGCATGAAGAACATTGTAGATGCTTCAGCAGGTGGGGCTTTTCCGAGCAAGACTTGGAGAGAGGGCCAAAATTTGCTAGACAAGATGGCTCAAAATTCCGGGTGGACAATCCAGGAATGCTCCTATCACACCAGTAGTACACTCTGTACCTCTGGATCCATCCAACACTCTAGAGGAGAACATGGCAACCTTATTGACACAGATGAGCATCCTAACAAAGAAGGTGGAAGAATCAGGGGTTAAGCAGCAAGTTCACATTGTAGATACTACCAATGGTGGTTTATGCACATCTTGCATTAGCCAACCCATAGGTAATCCATGGGCTGCAGACCAAGAACATCATCATCGGCATGAGGATATGAACTATGTGGCAAACTATGGAGGACAGCGACAAGGTAATCAAAACTGGGACCAACAGGCTCCAATGCAGTACAGACCTCCCCAGCCACAATTTAATGTAGCAGGTATGAGGCCACCACACAACATGGCTCCATATCCTAGACCTCAGAATTTCGGCAATCAGCAGCAGGGATATCATCCACCCCCACCACCACATGGGGGCAGGCATGACGATGGGTTTGCAAGGTTGGAAGCTATGATGCAACAGGTAATCGGGTCAAATGCCAAAACCAATGAGAGAATAGATGCACATGACGCAGCAATCAAAAATATGGAAGTGCAGATGGGGCAGATTGCTATGTCACTAAACAATCGGCCTCAAGGGAAATTACCTGCAGATACTCAAACGAACCCAAAGGACCAAATCCCAAAGCAAATAATGGCAGTGACTCTGAGAAGCGGTAGAGATCTTGATGCTGAGAATGAAAGTGAAAATATTGACAGACAGGCTGAGACACCTGCGCCATTGCACATTGAACTGGATGAATCCACAGGATTAACAAAAGCCACGGTCCAACCAATTGCTGATAATAAAGAAGCACAACAGGGAGCGGAAAAAGTAGCCGAACAGGTAGAGCAGCAGGTTGAAGAAAAAGCGATAGACAAAGATAAATCCCAAGTCACCGGGAAGAAGAGGCCTCCACCACCATTCCCCCAAAGGTTGGCCAAACACCAAAAAGAGGAACAATACAAAAAGTTCTTCGAGATGCTCAAGCAAATCCAGGTAAACATTCCATTAATTGAAGCTTTAAAAGAAATGCCTGGTTATGCTAAGATGATGAAGGATTTGATGTCGTGGAAATTTGATTTCCAAGACTTGGCCACAGTTACACTTACACAGACTTGTAGTGCAGTAGTCTCCAGACCCATTGCTGAGAAGCTATCCGATCCAGGTAGCTTCACCATCCCATGCACTATAGGGAATTATGCCTTTACTAAGGCTTTATGTGATTTGGGAGCAAGCATTAATCTCATGCCCTTAGTTATCTATAAGAGGTTAGGTATTGGGAGAGCCAGACCCACCTCTATGCTTTTACAGCTTGCTGACAGGACGGTTAAGCGTCCATTTGGTATTATAGATGATGTGCTAATCCAGGTTGGGAAGTTCGTGTTTCCCGCCGATTTTGTTATTCTTGATTGCAAGGTCGACGAAGAAATTCCTATAATCTTAGGAAGACCATTCCTAGCCACCGGGAGAGCTCTAATTGATTGTGAGACCGGGGAACTCAAGATGAGGTTGAATGATGAGGAAATCATATTCAATGTGCAAAAATCCATGAGGCGCCCTAGTGAGTTCGCAAATTGCTCTCTCATTGATGCGGTTGATGTGATAGTGGAGACAGATGATGCAGAGTTGACCATTGAAGATCCACTTCAAGCATGCTTGATGAACATGGAAGAGGTAAATGGTGAAAGTTTAGCTGAATGGGTGCTATCTCTGGAAGGCAAGGGGTTTTGGGAGAGAGAGCTTGAATTCGAGCCTCTACATTTAGAGAATTGAAGATCCACTTCAAGCAAAGCCATCCATAGAAGAGCCACCTAAGCTTGAGCTTAAACCACTACCATCACATCTCAAGCATGAATTTCTAGATCCTAACTCCACTTTACCTGCTATTACTTCATCCGGTTTGCTAGATGTGCAGGCTCAAAAGCTTGTACAGGTACTAAAAGAATGCAAGACTGCCATTGGGTGGACCATGGCAGACATAAAGGGGATCAGCCTTGCATACTGCATGCACAAGATTCTCCGGGAAGAGGGGCACAAACCTTCTAGGAAATGCAAAAGAAGGCTGAACCCGAATTTGAAGGATATGGTGAAAAAGAAAGTGATAAAGTGGCTAGACACGGGGTAGATCCCAGGTAAGTTGTCTCACCCTTCTGTGCTATACATGTATTATTATGCCATGAGGACATGACATATTTTTAAGTGTGGGGTGGGAAACTTATCTTGTACATGATGTATATATTAGTGTAGTAAGTAATATAAAATAATAAAAATACAAAAAAAATCAGAAAATTTTAAAAAAATCCAAAAATATGAGTAGAGGACTCTTCCTGATGACGGACTATATAGGACAAGTACTCTTGAGGGAAGTAGTCCACGTATGAATTTTTCTTTCTTTTATTTTCTTTTTCTAGGTAGTGTATCATCTCCCCCTTGGTTTTTCTTTTGACCACGGTTCTTTTCCAAGGGTTTTTATTTGAACCGGGTTAGGTAGATTTTTTCTCTTTTCTTCCTTTCTTTTCTTAGGATTAGAGGTAAAAGGGCAACATGTAACCCCGAATATGCACATTAGCAAAAGTATAAATTGAACTTGAGAATGTATCTTCTAAGCTTGATTGTAGAATCTCAATATGCCTTAAATTGCACAGTAATGCTTGCTTGAACATTGATAGGAATTTGTAGATAAACCGGATTCCAAATGAGTTGCATGCCATGTGTGTGTGAGGTTTTTACTTACATTGTATGTTGTACATGATGCCTAGAACTTGCCCTGTGTGTTTGCAAAGCGAAATAGAAGTTGTTTGGTTGTAGAAAGGATAGAGGCATTTCTTTGTGTAACCCCATATATCAATAGACATGAATTCACCCGTACATTATATCTTAGTTAACCCCTTTGAGCTTAAAGCCTATTTCTTTGATAACCCTTGAATGTTCTTCAAATTATTATATTTGTTCTACTTTACCTCCTAGAAGCACTTGTATTGTAATGAATATGCAAAAGTTTAAGTGTGGGGTGAAGGGAAATTGAAAAGGGAAAATCAAGAATGAATGGTAGAAAATAGTAAGCTGGCCAAAATAATATAAATGTGTTGCAAAGCAATGAGAAAAAGAGCTATATCAATGTATATATGAAAATTACAAAGGCCAATTACACCAACAAAAGAAAAATGGGGATTAAAAGTAAATAAAGGTGAATAAATGTTTACGGGAGACATAAGGAAGAAAACTAAAAGGGAAAGTGGTGAAAGAGAAAAGAAAAGTGCTTAGGGAGGCTAGTCACTATACCCAAAAGTATCCTACCCGTCCCATAGCCTACATTACAACCCTTAAAGACCTCTTGATCTATGATTGGATAACTCGATTAGTGGAGTATTACACTAGGGGCAAGCCTATGGTGTGTCTGTATTCATATAAATGTTCTTTGTTGAGAGTGAGTGAATTTTTCCGATATTTATAAGTTCTATGTTCTTCATTGTTTATGTGTGGGAACTTCTCTCAATAAATTTGGTCAGAGCATGTAACTCAAGAGGAAGAAGGTAAATTTGCAAGTTTTTGGTAATAATTAGAGTAAGCAATAATGTGTTGGCATGAGAGTTTACGGTTAGGTAAGGATTGTGCATATCTTAGGTTAATCATGAAAAATAGCTTTTTGTGACATAATTGGGGGAGATATAAATAAAATTGGCCTAAAGTGTGATTAAGGTTGCTCGAGGACGAGCAAAGGTTTAAGTGTGGGGTATTGATAATAGGTGAATTTGACTATATTAATGCCCTAAATAATCACGCTTTATTGTTGTTTTGATATTGTTTATGATGACAAAATGCTTTTATTAGTGTTCTTAGTGTGTTATAGGTACACTTGAGCTAATGAAGACTACAAGAGCAAGTTTTGGAGTCAAAAGATGGTGAAAAAGGCCAAAATGTGGTACAAGTCAAGAACTTATGTTGAAAGTAGCCGAGAAGGTGTGATTCCGAGCTATATGGATGTTATGGAATGAATTTAAGTGATTTGGAGCTTTGAAGTCTGAGTAAAAGCTCAAGGAATTAAGCCGGGATCGAGTTCGGGGGTCAAATTTGATAAGTGTAGAACAAGCGAAGAATGGATGAGGCATATTGTGCACTGTTTAGTAAATTGGACATAACTTTTCGCTCATATCTCCAATTTGGCTCCATAATATATGGTTGGAAAGATAATTCAAAGGGCTACAACTTTCATGTTTTGGGTTTTTCCAAATTCGCAACGGAACAGGGTTAAAAACCGCGGTTTCTCCGCGACCGCGGATGAACCGCGGAAAAACTGGCTCTCTGAAGTTTTACTGTTCGCGGTCCATCCGCGGCCGCGAACGAACCGCGGATGTCGCCGCAGCAGCAGTCCTAATTGTACTCAAACTTAGCTATTTTAGCCCTAAAACCTCTATATAAACTCCTAGTTTGCCCCATAGAGGCATGTACTTTATTTCTTCAATACTTTTGCAAGGTTTTAGTAGGAGAGATTCCTCTCAAACTCTTTCTTTATTTTTATATCAAGCAATTCTTTATGATTTCAATTATTATTCTTGTTTCTTCAAGCATGAGTAGCTAAATTCTTTTCTAAGGTTTTGATGGAACCTATTGATTGATGAAATTATCGTTTATGTGATTACAAATTGTGACTTAGATTTCTATTTGTTCAACTTCATTCTTATTGTAGTTAATTGGTAGACGTCCCAATTAGCTGTGCCTATTTAGTGTGCATAACTTGGAAAAGAGTGCATATTTAGGTTTATTGTTGAACAACACCACACCTAGGTTATTAGAGGAATCTATAATTTTAGGCGTAAAGACGGGATTAGGAATAACGAAGTCTTGGGTGCAATCTAAAGTGAACTATTCAAATTAAAGCTAGCTAGGGTAGCTCGGGAGAGTGCACTAGTAAATTATTGTAATTGCTCGGGAGAGAGTTACGATACACATAGCGTTCATGATTGATATAATATATTAACAATTTGTATGAGCATAACGATAAGGGATTCCATCAATAGGGGAAATCAATACCTTAGTCTTTCTCTATATTATTTTATTCAACATTCAATTCTTTCTTTTAAAGCATTCTTTAATTCTTGCAAAGTAGTTGTTCGAATCCACACATATATATATTCAAAGTTTGGGAACTTGATTCGTAAGTACTTTTGGGGTTGTGAAAGTTGCAATTGGTAGGTTAATTCTCTGTGGGATCGATCTTGGACTTATTAAACCAAGTTATATTGACTACGACCGTTGCTTGGACGTGAATCACCTAGCTACCACGAGTAGGCGCCATCACGATCCTGATGTTGGGGGAAAATCCGGGTCGTGACAATTGGAAAGAAAATACAAGCAATGGCACGAGGGAAATGAAGGTTGGCAAAGACAAGGCAGAAACAGTGCATGGGCGGCAGCGGCGCCGGGCGTGTGCGGGAAAACTGTGGCAGCGGGTTGCGGGCAAGGCATTGGTGCGGAGCAATGTCCAAGTGAGCCAAGGCATGGCACAGAGCATGCCTTGGGAGAAATTCAGCTGGCCAAGTTAAGGAAGCACATGCAATGCACATGGGAGCGGTTGGCGGTTACCTTGCTTTTAGGCCATGATCTCCCATGATCTCCATGATCAGATTATGCTTGTATCCATTATCCATTTCGTGTATTATGTGTCCTAAGTAGTTGGGGATGTCAACTACATGTTAGGAACAAGGATTAAGCATAGTAAGACAAGTGGCAAAGTTGTAAGACAACATGTGTCACGTGCTGCCAAGTTTAAGGGCTGCCTATGGTTTATAAATAGGGCCTTTAACTTAGGCAGAAGTATGTGTGTAATTTCGGGTGAGATTACAAGAGGGAAACAAGAAAGAAACGTGAGGGTTTCTAGTGTTTCAAAAGGGGCTAAGGCTGGGCATTGGGCAGGTCTTAGTGTTGGCTAAGAACGACATGCGTTCTTGCCAAAATTGAGGGTCCTTTGTATATTTTCTTGATTAATGCAAAAGTTAGGAAATTGTTCCCGTACATGCTGGTGTTATTTAATTCCTAGTTTTGGTTGCCTAAGTTTTGTTTGAGCCAAACTTGTTGCCTTGAGAAACTTGGCCATATGCGGGAAAGGAAAGGCTGAATCAAGCAGCGGACTTGACTGCCGCACGGGTGGGTTTTGGTTGATCAAAAACGGCCCCGTGACAATTGGTATCAGAGCCAGGTTGGCCAAAAAGGTCGGAGCAGGTTCGTGGCAGTGGCAAAACGATCAGTGGCAGATTACGTCGGAATTTTTGAAGACATGGCTGGTGGCACAAATTCGGAACTGCGTAAAAGAATTGAGCAGTTGGAAGCACTAGTTGGGCAGGCTCTTGATTCGGAAGGAGATTCTTCTGTTCTTGCTAGAATGGCGCGGATGGAGGCGGATTATGCAGCGAGACATGAGACAACGCTGGCAGAAATGGCCTTGGTACGCCAAGAGAAAGAAGAACTTCGCAAGGAAGTGGCTGATCTTCGAAGGGCATTGCAAAATTCTGTCCCTCGAAATGATGAGCGCACTAAGTTGAGGATTCCGGAGCCAAAGGCTTATGGTGGTGTGAGAAGTGCCAAGGAACTGGAAAATTTCCTGTGGGATATGGAACAGTATTTCCAGGCTGCACGTGTGCCAGATGATGAAAAAGTGGTGATCACACCAATGTATTTGACGGATGATGCAAAGGTGTTGTGGCGGACACGAGTTGCAGAAGGGGAAAGTGCTGGTTTGCCCAAGATCGGAACTTGGGAGATGCTGAAGAAGGAATTAAAATCCCAATTCCTTCCTACAAATTCGTCGTGGATGGCACGAGATGGACTGCGTCGCTTGAAACAAAGTGGCACAGTGCGGCAGTATGTCAAGGAATTTTCATCCTTGATGCTCAATGTAAGTAATATGGCAGAGGAAGATAAGCTGCATTACTT
Organism: Nicotiana noctiflora; assembly: GCA_032618575.1. Taxonomy (NCBI): domain Eukaryota; kingdom Viridiplantae; phylum Streptophyta; class Magnoliopsida; order Solanales; family Solanaceae; genus Nicotiana; species Nicotiana noctiflora. Next base: position 601,466 of record JASVEL010013689.1, on the reverse strand, counting down.
CATGAGTGGCTTGAAGGGCTGGGCACAATTGGAGTTGAGGAGGCAGAATGTGCAAAACCTCTCGACTGCCATTGCAGCCGCAGATGCGTTGGCGGACCTGAATATAGGTGATGGACCTATTGAATCTTCGCATTCGAAGTCAGATCGGAAGGTTAAAAAAAGGGAATGAAAGAGAAACGGGAAGGGCCAAGCATCTGAAGACGAAGAACTTGCCAAAAATGTGAGACTTGAAAATCACAAGGGCAAGGAAAGGAACAGCAAGTTCAAAGGTCGTTTCACTTGTGGCGGACCGCACTTGAAGAAGGACTGTCCGGTGCAGGCTAGGGTAAATGCGATGCTAGCTGCGGAGAAACAGGAACAAGTGGCGGAAGCAAATGCCCTAGTGACAGATGCAAAGGAAGCACCGTGTGGGGTGTTTGTCAACAACCCTTTGGGGTTGATCAATTGAGATGGCTCGACGAGGACGTCGATTTCAAAGGGTGCGGGTGGTTTGTTAGGACCCCGACTTTGAACATCGGACGGGTGCGGCTGTGGCAAGGATTTGGGCATGATGGCCTTGCCAATGGGCTACGTGCGGGCGGAACGATCATGCGGACAACGGGCTGTTGAGAACAAGTATTGGCCAAGACCTTGGCATGGGCAAGGTGTGGTTGGCAAAGGCTTGAGAAGGCAGCCAGGTTGAAATGGGGTGGCATGGCACGACATGCGCGCCAAAACCGGTCGGATGGCACATTTGGGTTGTGGCAGTTAGATGCGGGCTAAGCTAAATCAAAGCGGAAAGGCGGTATGATGGCAAAGGCTTTCAATAGCTAATTCAAGGCTATTGGAAAGAAAATACAAGCAATGGCACGAGGGAAATGAAGGTTGGCAAAGACAAGGCAGAAACAGGGCCAAGGCAGTGCATGGGCGGCAGCGGCGCCGGGCGTGTGCGGGAAAACTGTGGCAGCGGGTTGCGGGCAAGGCATTGGTGCGGAGCAATGTCCAAGTGAGCCAAGTCATGGCACAGAGCATGCCTTGGGTGAAATTCAGCTGGCCAAGTCAAGGAAGCACATGCAATGCACATGGGAGCGGTTGGCGGTTACCTTGCTTTTAGGCCATGATCTCCCATGATCTCCATGATCAGATTATGCTTGTATCCATTATCCATTTCGTGTATTATGTGTCCTAAGTAGTTGGGGATGTCAACTACATGTTAGGAACAAGGATTAAGCATAGTAAGACAAGTGGCAAAGTCTGTAAGACAACATGTGTCGTGTGCTGCCAAGTTTAAGGGCTGCCTACGGTTTATAAATAGGGCCTTTAACTTAGGCAGAAGTATGTGTGTAATTTCGGGTGACATTACAAGAGGGAAACAAGAAAGAAACGTGAGGGTTTCTAGTGTTTTAAAAGGGGCTAAGGCTGGGCATTGGGCAGGTCTTAGTGTTGGCCAAGAACGACATGTGTTCTTGCCAAAATTGAGGGTCCTT